>JAWWEU010000040.1:257958-271557 GCA_035583155.1 Acropternis orthonyx | reverse complement strand
GGCAGAGGTTGGGCAGAGAAGCTGTGGCTGCCCCTGGATCCCTGGGAGTGTCCAAGGGCAGGTTGGAGCAACCTGGGCTAGTGGGAGGTCTCCCTGCCCATGGCAGGGGGTGGCACTGGATGGGCTTTGAGGTCCTTCCAGCCCAAACCATTCCAGGATTCCATGATATCTGTTTGTGGCTTCCTTAATGCCTGATGAAAATAGGGAGCATTTTTGGCAGTGCCTGCTGGGACAATTCCTCAAGCTGACCAGCTCTGGAGTCCCCTGGGAGCTCTGGGATCCCACCCAGCTTCATATCCAGCTGCTTCCTGCCCTGGCAGCTGTGCAAATCCTTGTCCATGGTGTGGGCAATGCCAGGGCCACTCCTGACTGGAACTGGATTGAAATCCTGAGCACAGCTCTGGGTCATGGAGCTGATGGAGGAGGGGAACCCTGTCTGTGTGCTCCTGCTCTGCCCTTCCTTCTGCTCCTGCAGGGAAGAGCCTGGTCCTGTTGTGGTCAGAACAATGGGAAGAGCTCTCACTCCTTTGGGAATGAGGGTGAGAAACCCCCTTCTCACATTTGTTTCAGGCTTTGGTTAGGGGAATCCCTCTGGGGAATGTCCCTGAGGAGAGCCCTTCTCTCTCTGTAGGACATCGTGGCCTGGATGAAGGACAAGTCTGAGGTGGAGATTGTGGACCTGGTGCTCAAACTCCGGGAGAAGCTGGTGAGTTTTCCTCCCCCCTCCCTGCACTTGCTCCTCTCTGTGTGTCTGTGGCAGGGGCAGACCAGGGGCATGGATCACCCCTGTGCCTTGGCAAGCTTTGTTCTCTCTCCCTGGAGAACTGGGAAATGGGACAATCAGGAAACTTTGTGTAAAATCCTCAGTGTTCTGAGGATTCAGGTTCTTCCCCTCCCAGAGGCCCAGGGGGTGTTTCCTTGTTGTCTCGTGCCCCAGACTAACACGACCACGTGCCAGAGCCAAAGGCAAAGGGGAAAGGGAAGCCTGTGAAGGAATTCTGAATGCTGTGTCTCCTCCCCGTGGCTGCAGGTGAGGGCCCGGTGCCAGCACCTGCCCGTGAAGGAGGAGACGCTGCAGCGGGTGGGGCTCTACATCGACACCGTCATCGGCTCCCTGCCCGAGGACCTGCAGGCTGTGCTGCACCACCCCTGAGCGTGGGGACGGGCTCCTGGAGAGGGAGGGACCCTCCCACCCTGCTCCCACCCCGCTCCAGGCAGCTGCAGTTGGGTTTGGAGAGGAAACTTCTTCCCTGATCCCGCCGGCGGGGCCTGGATCGCACGTGGGGTGGTCGGAGCGTGGGTCGGAGCCGTGGCTGACGTGGGGGGCTTGGCACTGTTCCCTGTCTGACCCTGCTCTGGGCTGGGGCTGCCCACGAGGAACTGTGCCCTGTGTGGCTGCTGGCAGGTCAGGAAGTGCCACCAGGCCCCCAGCAGCACGTGCCAGGCTGTGCCCGGCGCGTGGTGCCCGCTCCGACACGCCATCCTTGTCCCGTGCATTCCCACGGCCTCGTCCTGCCCGGAAGGAGCCGGAGCAGCCCTGGTTGGCAGGGTGTTCCCAGGACAGCTCCTGAGGAGGAGGAGGAGGTGAAGAAGCTGTCCCTGCCCCTGAGCAGCCTGGCTCATCCCAGCCTGAGCTCCGGCTGCAGGGGAAGCGGGAGGAGGAAACTGGACATGGAACGCTGATGGATTCTCCCCAGGGCAGAGCCAGAGGAGGAGGGGCTGGTGCATCCCCGAGGATCAGAGCCCTCCAGAGTGCCTGGAGTGGCTGCTGGGAAGAGCTGGTTCCAAATGTCATTTATTCTGCTTGGAAAGTGAGGTGTGTGCTCCGAAGGCAGCCTGGGCTGGGGCTGTGCCCGGGGCACTGGGAGGGCTGATCTCACCCTCTGCCCCATAAAATGCGTTGGAGAATCTGATTCCTACGGCCTGTGCCAAGTGGGAATGCACAGAACGGGGCCCTGCTGTTCTGCTCCTGCCTCCAGAGGCAGCTCCCCCTGCCTGGAGACCCCCTTCCTGCCCTGGGAATGGACTCACTGTGACCCTAAGGCCTTTGCTGCTCCATACCTGCATTTCCCCATCCAGGTGGCCGTCCAGAGCCAGAATTTTTGCCTAAAAGAAGGGTTAAGGAGGGATCTGGCAGCCTGGTGCACCCTTGTCCCGTCAGAAACCTGCTGTGGTTGAACTCAGCACCTTTGCACGTGGCAGGATTGATCCTGCCCAGAGCTGTGGCATTCCCAGTGCTCCCAGTAGAAGCTGTGCCGTTTCCATCGCTCTCTGCCCGTTCTCAGGGCTGGGAGGTGTGGGGGGCCTCGGAGGTGGATGAACTCCTCCTGCATTCCCCCTCTGGAGCCAGGCATGAAGCAGCAGGAGCCTCCTGGGCCTCCCAGTGCCTCTGCCCTGCTGGGAGCAAGGAATGCTGTACAGTATCCTTAGGGACTGTATATTCTGTACATAGTGTCCGTGTGTGTCCGTGCACAGCTCTGCAGGGCCTGTGCTGGCCCCAAACACTGTAAAGTAGAAAATATTAGTTTGAAAAAAAAAAACAGCCTGAAGCCAAGCTGGGTCCTGGTTTGGAGTGTCGGGAGTTTATTTGGTTTGGGGTGGGGTGCCCCTGCTGTGGGTTTTGGTCAGTCCTGGCCATCAGCATCCGAATTCTCCAGGGGGTTCACGGCACCCGGCCCTGCACCTGCCTGGTGTGTGTCCCTCTGCCCTTCCCATGGCATGGAATCCTGGAATCATTTGGGTTGGAAAATCCTCTGAGCCCATCAAGTCCAACCAGCCCCAGCACTGCCAAGGCCACCACTGACCATGTCCCCAAGTGCCACATCCACTCGGCTTTGAAATCCCTTCAGGGATGGGGACTCCACCATCATCCTGTAGCTGTTCCTCAAGAGCCCAAATTTCCTGTGTCAGGAATTGTCCCTCTTGATGTATTTTTAGTTTTGTGTTTCTCCCAAGGAGACAAGGCCCCATCTCCTGCAAACCCATTATCATGGAATCCCAGACTGCTTTGGATGGGAAGGAACCTCAAAGCCCATCCAGTGCCACCCCTGCCATGGGCAGGGACACCTCCCACCAGCCCAGGTTGCTCCAAGCCCTGTCCAACCTGGCCTTGGACACTCCCAGGGATCCAGGGGCAGCCACAGCTTCTCTGGGCACCCTGTGCCAGGGGCTGCCCACCCTCCCAGACAGCAATTCCTTCCCAATATCCCATCTAACCCCACCTTCTGGCACTGGGAAGGCAATGCCCCTTGTCCTGTCCCTCCATGCCATTGCAGTCTCTCCATTATCATCCTTTTCCCTTTTCTCCACACATTTTCCTCTGCTCCCTTCACCACCCTACAGGCTAATGAGCCCTGCCCTGTTCCCAAATCTGCATTATCTCTACCATTGTATACAGTAAAAAATGCCTTATAATCTGCAATCCGAATTAAATCCCTATTTAGCAGCTCCAGCTCCCTCTTAGTCGATGGGATGGGGAAAAGCAGGGAATGCAGGATCACAAAGGTGCCTGATTAGTCATTCCCAAGCGTTAACATGAATAAACAGGAGATTCATTTCACTGTAGGAACCTGCCCAGCACCTCCTGTGCCCTGAAACCTTCCCAGGCACGAGGAGCAAGTCCAGGGAGAGATCCTGCCTGGCCACCGGGAGCCTTGGAAAGTGTCCCTGCCCATGGCAGGGGGTGGCACTGGGTGGGCTTTATGTCCCTTCCAACCCAAGCCATTCCATGAGTCCGTGAGCAGGCGGGGACGTGCGGATCCCGCCGTGGCTTTGGGCAGCCCGGGGGGAGCGGGATGAGGTGGGAGCTCAGGGAACAGCCCCCAGGGACTCGTCGTAGAAAGCCTCGAGGCCGCGGGGGTGCTGCAGGGAGGGGCTCCTGCCCAGCACCTCCCGACGGAAATTCTGCCTCATCCAGCCATAGACCAGGCTGTGCAGGAAGCCCTGGAGGGACACGGTCAGGGCCTGGAGAGAGGGAGAGAGGAAAGGGAGGGAAGGGAGAGGGGGAGGGCAGAGCCAGCGCTGCCATTCCCTGTCCCTGCAGACCCCGGGACCAGCCCAGGCCGGCTGACACTGGGGCAGGTGACACAGGGACAGGGGAGGTGTCTTTCCACTTGATGTGGTTAATTAAACCACACCGACCCCCTGGGAAGAGCTGAGGGGTTAAACCCCAACCAGCAAACCAGTGGGAAGAGCCGGGCTGGGCCCCAGGGCTGTGTCCTCACCCTGTGGTCGGGAAGGGGGGAGATGTCCCCAAGGGCTGTCACAGCCCCCCGCCCTGAGGGACCCAGCACTGCTCACACATCGGGTGGGGACAACAGCCCAGCTCAGGAGCCCTGGAAATGGGGTTTTACTCACTGTAGCGACATAGAGGACAAAGACCGATGCAGGTTTGATGTTGGTGAAGGAGAGGACGGTGAGGAGGAAGGCTGTGGGTGGGAGACAAAGGACACTCCTTGGTGGGACACCCTTCCTCTGACCCTGCAGGGCCATGGGACACCCCCACGCGGACTTGCCTGGTGTCCAGCAGAGCAGGAAAAGCAGCTGGAAGCGGTGGGAGGCTCTGCTGGCGCCGTGGCCGCCCCCAAAGCCCCCGTCCCTCTGCAGGGACAGCAACGGCACCGCGACATTCCTGCGGCACCGGAGCCTCACCCGGCGGTACAGGAGCTGGGGGTGGGGGGCGAGGGGGTCAGCGGGGGCTGCCCCGGCCCCCAACCCCCCTCCGTGCCCTGCCCTCACCGTGCAGCAGCCGAGCACCACCAGCACGTACAGCAGGAAGGTGATTTTCCCTTCCAGACCCGCGTTCTTCTCACTGGCGTACTGGGAGGCAGAGGGAATTCAGTGGGGCGGGGGCAGCCCTGCTCCGAGCTGCGCCACTGCCCCACGGCCTGGGAGCTGCCCCTCTGCCTCTGCTGGAGCCGCGACACCCCTGCCAGGCCCTCCGGCAGCATCTGCGCCCCCCGGGACCCCCTGCTCCGGCGGGGGTGGGTGGGTGGGTGGGCAGAGCCGGGGGGGCCCCCAGGGATGGGCACCCAGCAGGGCTCACCTGGTAGCAGATGTCCTGGGCAGGGTGGATGAGGGGCAGGCAGCTGGAAGGAGGACAGAGGATGCTGCTGGTGGTATCCAAGTCCCCCACCCCAACCCCGAACACCCCAATTCCAAATACCCCAAACCCAAAATCCCCCCACTCCAAATCCCCGCCCCATCGCCCCCACCCCCGGCAGTGTCCCGGGCGGGCTGCAGCAATCCCAAGGCAGGGAGGGGATGCCCCCGGGTCCGGACCTGGAGCAGTAGAGCCCGAAGGTGTCGTGGGAGCCGTTCCCTTTCCAGGGCACCACGGGCGCGATGTCGGTGCCGGGGGCGCCGCGGGCGAGGAGCTGCCCCAGGAGCGTCAGCGCCGGCACCAGCCTTGGGGAGAGGGGTGTGAGTGTCCCGGGCTGTCCCGGGACAGCCGGGGCGGTCCAGGGGGGCACCTACCAGGCCAGGATGTAGGGAATTCCCTGCCACGTCCTCTCCAGGCACCGGCTCCGCTCCTGCGGGAGGATCCTGCCCTGAGCCCGGGCTGCAGCAGAGGGTCCAGCCCCGCTCCAGCCGGGGTGAGGGGGAACCCCCCAGTGCCCCAGGGGTTGGGGCTGTCCTGGATCCCCCCGCTGCTCCCCGGGCCCTGGCAGGGCCGTGTGTAGCAGGACGATGCTCAGGTCCTGGCAGGGCAGTGCCCAGGTCCTGGCAGGGCCGTGTGTGGCAGGGCGATTCCCGGCTCACCCGGGCGCGGGGCACGGACCTGCAGCGCTGCCGGGGGCCAGGCTCGCCCCCCGAGGACGGCGCGGTAGGACTCGTACGCGTACACAACGACCATGAGGAACGAGACTGAGTAGAAGGTCTGGGAGAGGAGACGGAGAGAGGGAAGGAGAGGGGGCCCTGCTGTGCCCGGCTCCCCCCAGGGCACCCTCCCCCTTCCCTCTGCACCCCGACACCCCACTGACCCCACAGCGCTTCCCTCCTCCTGCTCTGCACCCCGACACGCCGCTGTCCCCACCGCAGACCTGTCCCCGCACCGGGACCGGGTGGCCTCTTGGGGCCGGTTGTCGCCGGCAGCACCGGCCACCCGGTCCCGCTGTCCTCACACAGGTCTCGGCTGTTCCCGGCGGTCCCGATGCGGGGTCCAGGCCACCGGTGCCCCCTTACCGTGACCAGCATCCTCCCGTAGGGGCAGGCCGGGTAGGCGGGCACGGACAGCGGGGCCGGCAGCAGCTGCATCGTGGCCGTGCCCAGCAGGGCAGCGGCGGCCAGGAAATCTGCCAGGGCCAGGAGGAACAGCGGCCGCAGCTGGGGAGGGGGGCACGGGTCAGCTCGGAGGGCAGCAGCCCCCCAGGCCGGACCCGGCTGCTCCCGGGGGGCTGGAGCGAGGGCTGGACATCTCGCACCTCCTGCCCTCCTCCCGAGCCTTCATCCCAGTGCTGGCCCGGCTTTGCCTCCGGCTTAGCTGGGGCCAGACCCAGCCCTTTGCCCCTGCAAGCTGGTGGCACTCACCTGGATGTGGCAGCACCGCCGGTGACACTCACCTGGATGTGGCAGCACCGCCGCCGCCGGGAGGTGACAGCGAGGATGGATCCGCTGCCCAGGAGGCTGGAAGGGACGGGGCCGGTGGTGAATGTCTGGGCAGAGCAGCTGCCAAGCCCCGGTTCCAGCCCCGGGAGAGGGGCCAGGACCCACCTGAGCAGCGCGGCCGGGATGGAGATTCCCATCAGCACCAGGACCTGAGGGAGGCACGGAGGGAGTGCTGGCTCGGGAGTCCTGGAGCGGGGCCACTCCAGGACCCCCGGCCGCCCCACGGGTGGGGGGATGTGGAGCCCCACGGCACGGCCCGACTCGCTCCCTCGGGTGTCTCCGGACGGAGCCGGTGCCCAGACACACCGGGAAAGGTGTTTTCCCAGGAGACGCTGTGCCAGGGCTGGTGGGGGGCAGTGGAGGGGCCGGGGCCGGTCCCTCGGCGGTGGCTGCACGGTGGGGCTCCCCTGCTCCGTCCTCCTGAGTTTCCCTCCCGGGATTCCCTCCACAGCATCCCGGATTCGGGGCTGGGGAGCGCCAAGAAGCCGCGTCCGGCCCGGGGCAGCGCCGGGAGCGGGATGGATCCCAGGGCCGAGTGGATCCCAGGGCTGGATGGATCCCGGGGCCCGGTGGATCCCTGAGTCACCGGGACAGCGGGGCAGGAGCCTGGGAAGAGCCGCTCCTGTCCAGCACAAGCCCAGCCCGGTGGGCTGGGACCCCTTTGCTGGTGGCCGTGGCCACCGTGTGCTTGTCCCAGCGCTGCCCCAGCTCTGGTCAGGCCCCCTCGGCCAGGGGTTGTTGGAGTGGGACCTGCAGCGCTCGGGCAGTGCCATTCCCAGGTCTCCAGAGGGTTTCCCGCACGCACATGGCTTTACCTGGGTGTCCGAGAGAGCCCACGGCTGTTCCTCTGCCTTGGCCATGGCCGGTGGTGGGAGCCTGGAGCCTCCCCGGCTGTTCCCGGGCACGGGCACAGCCTGGGATGGACCGGCACTGGAGCAGGTCCCGCTGCTGTCCGGGCTCGCCCCACACCCCCCTGTGGGTACCCGGGCACGGCGCAGCCGGAGGAACCTGCCCAGCCAGGGCAGGAGGAGCTTCCCCGAGGTGCAGGCGGACCCATCCCAGCCCTGGGAGCAGGGAGGGATCAGCACCGCCCGCTGGGGAGCCCAGGAGAGCACTTCGGCATCCCTCGGCATGTGGGGGGTGAGGGAACAGCAGCTGAGAGCTCCTGGTCCTGCTGAAGAGTCCAGAGGCCACGGAGACACTCCAGGGCTGGAGCCCCTCTGGGATGGAGCCAGGCTGGGAGAGCTGGGGGGGCTCCCCTGGAGAAGGGAAGGCTCCAGGNNNGGAGGGTGGGCAGGCCCTGGCAGAGGTTGGGCAGAGAAGCTGTGGCTGCCCCTGGATCCCTGGGAGTGTCCAAGGCCGGGTTGGACTGGGCTTGGAGCAACCTGGGCTGGTGGGAGGTGTCCCTGCCCATGGCAGGGGATGGAAATGGATGGGCTTTGAGGTCCCTTCCCACCCAAACCTTCCTGGGATTCTCAGTGCCAGATTCCTCTGTATCCTCTCCCCAGCACAGGACCAGCACTGGAGGTGCAGGAATGAAGCATTTCCATTCTCACACCCACAGGGACCTTGGAAAATGAAGGGATTTAGTCATTTTGCTAGAATTTTACACCCAAGGATGTTCCGACCTCCAAGCACTGCCTGGCCAGTCACCAACAGCCACCAGAGTTCTGCTTCAAACAGGTGTTTCACTTTTATTTCAGGGATATTGGCTGAAGGAACGGAGGGAACGGGGAGGGAGGGATGTGGGGAGGGAGGAGATGAGGAGTGATGGGCTGGAGGGAGCAGGGGAAGGAACTGCACCAGGAGAGCTGCACGAGGGTGACAGGGACACAGAGGACTCGGTTTGGCAGCTCCTGGAGGGGCTCCTGGGCAGCTGCTTCCTTGTTTTCCTCCATCAGGCACGGATGGATCAGAACAGGGATCATCCCCTCGGCCTGAGCGGCAAAGCCAAAGCAGGAGGAGGCACCACGTCCTTCTGGTGTTGTGGGAACAGCTCCAGGGTGAGAGTTGGAGCCATCCCTGTTATTCCAGAGGCACCACTTGATTCAGCCTTTCCAAACCGGGAGCAGGGTCTGGGCTCTTCCCTGACTGAGCCAACACTTGTACCCTTGAGAAGCATTTCAAACATTCCTGGGACAAACTCTCCCATTCCTATGCAGTTTCCTTCATCAGAGCAGCACCTGGATCCTGCCCAGGGCCTTTGCCCCCAGGGAATGTCCATGACAGGACCAGCAAGGGCTCGGCTGTGTCCCCCTCCCAGCAGGGACAGGTTCTGCCCGGGGCACGTTTTCCCTGAGGATTTTTTCGAGGAGAACTTGGCACCAAGGGCTGCATTAGGGGGAGTGGAACCCAGGGAATTTGGCTGCTGGCAGGGCCAGGGCAGCCAAGAAGGCAAGGAGGGACGTTGCACCCTGGCGTGGCTGTGGCAGGAGGGATGCTGCACCCCAAGATCCCTGTCCCTGCCCTTGCCAGGGGTGGATGCTGCATCCCAGGATCCTTGTCCCAGGGTCTCGGGCCACTGGTGGGTCCCCTCTGGTGGCCGCAGCACCCCTGGGATGGGCTGGGGACATGGGAGACCCTCAGTCTGTCCCCTTGGGCAGGTGGCAGCTCCCCTTTTCCCAGCACCCTGGCAGGGGCACGGGAGGCAAAGGGAAGGACAGGGAACATCCAGGCCTTTCCCTGAGCTGTGAGGGGACACAGCATGTCCCTTCTCCAGACTGTCACTCCCACGGCTCCCAGAGCTCCAACTCCAAGGGCAAGGCAGGATCCTGCCATGGGACTGGAGTCTGCTGTGCCAGCTGCCCTTCCCAAGGCCTCCCTGGGCACTGCAGCACCAGGAGCTGCTTCCCAAACCTGCTTTTAACTCCAGGACTACCTGGGGGTGTTAGTCCAGACTTATCCCTGTACTCTGGGCCGGGGGAGTTGAGCTTTAGTAACAAAGATTTAATTCCAAACAAGGTGCTGGGAAACAACTCTCCGGGGAGGTTTTGCCTGTGCAGATGAGAAAGTTTGGAAGCTCCGGCAGAGCAGAGCTGGGAGGAGGAGCCAGTTCCAGGGCCACCAGCAGAACATCCCTCCTGGGGCTCGGGAGGGGGTTTCAGGATGTTCTGGCTTCCTTCTGTCACCAGTTCCCAAGGAAATTAGGGAAGAACCTCAAGGTCCCTGCCGGAGCTGTCACACCCTGCCCCTCACTGCACCATCCCAGCAGGAACAGGGCCTTTCTTCCAAGAACAGCACTGCAGAGAGGAAAAACTTCCCTGGAACTCCCAAAAACGAGGAGCAGGGCACCTATTCCAGCCTTTCCTCTGCCTCCTGCTCCCAAAGAGGGTCAGGCAGCCTCGATTCCTGCTCGGCCACACGGCACCTTGGGGTGGGGAGTCGCCCCTGGCACCACCACCGGTTCCACTTCGACACCAGGAGGTCCTTTGTCCTTCCTGGAATCACTGACAATTCCAGAGAGGATCCCTGGGCAGGAAGGAGAGCAGCACACCTGAGCCATGGGATGGGCCTGGGCCTACATCCACTGGTTAAATGTGTTGCTAGAGAAGAAACTTTGGAGAAAATGCTGAAGATTTTCTGCATTAAGCCTTGTCCTCTTGAGCCTTTCATGGTCTGGTGCTATTTTAGCTCCATCTAAAGTGCTTCCCACCCTCCTTTTGATCTCCTGAGTCATGAGCCTGGCTGGAGTTTGAAGATCCAAGTGAGTTCCACCCTAACCCACGCCTGACAGGTTGTGAGTATTTTAAAACCTTCTTTAAAAAAGCATCAGGATCTGCAATTCCTCGCTTTTTAAACCAAGTCCCAGCTCAGAGCAAATTCCCCCAACTAGAGACCCCAGTTGGCACAATTTCACTGCAAATTAGTGCTAAAAACACCCGTTTAAGCCCAAATCTCGTGCGAGAGCTCTGGGCACGGTCGGAGGGGGTTTCAACCAGGAGCAAAGCGGTTTTGGCCAATCACCAGGATGTCCCTGTGGACAAGGGAGCAAGAGCTGCCCCCTCACCTCTTGCCGTGGAGCCACCAGCCGCCCTGGGCCGAGTGCCTGGCGATGCTCTGCTTCTCCTCGGGGCTGAAGTGCAGGATGGTCAGGATGGCCGTGAGCGTCTGCTGCCGGCCCCGCGCGTCCGGCAGCGTCAGGAACCGGTACACGATGTTCTTCAGGTACTCCAGGTTGGCCCCTTCCCTGCTCCGGTCCCGGAAATTCTTCTGGATCTCGCCCTGCAGCGCCGCCACCTCCTCGCGGTGCTGCTCCTCCTGGGCCAGGGCTCTCTCCCGCAGCTGCTGCAGCTGCACCTCCAGCCCGTGCCGCTGCTTGCGCAGCGCCGCCACCTCCACCTCCTTGCGCGCCAGCTGCTCCGCGTACAGGATGAAGGTGGGCTCGGAGCTGGGGGGCAGCTGGAGGGCCTGGGGGAGCGCCTCCGAGGAATCCCGCCCCGGGGAGCCGCTGCAGGCCGCGTCCGGGGGGCTCTTGGAGGCCTGGAGCGCGTGGGGCAGCGCAAGGGCCCGCAGCCGCTCCAGCTCCTGGTCCTTCTCGGCCAGCACGGCCAGCGCCCGGTCCCGCTGCTTGTGCATCTCCTCCTCCAGGCGCAGCGCCCGCTCCCGGTACTCCAGCTGGCACCTCTCCAGCTCCTGCCGGTGCAGCTGCTGCAGCCGGCACAGCTCCTGCTGCTTGGCCTCCGCGCCCTGCCGGTGCTGCCTCTCCGCGTCGTCCGAGGCCAGCTGGAGCGACACGTACTTCTCCCTGAGCTCCGCCAGCTGCTCCTGGGCCTCCTCCAGCTCCTTGGCCAGGTTGATGTCCTTGCTGGACTTGTTCTTGAGGACCAGCTGGGCCCGCATCTTGTACCGCTCGAACTCCTCCTTCAGCTGCCTCAGCTCCTGCTGGTAGTACCCGGCTGTGGCCTTCTCGCCGTCCCCGGAGCCCCTGGGCAGCTCCGGCTCACACGGCTCCTCCACGCCCGCCTGGCTCTTCCCGGTGGCCGCCTGCAGGAGCTGCTTCAGCTTCTCCATCTTGTCCCTGAGGACGTTCACGTCCATGTCGGCCTCCTCGCCGTGGATGTCCCCCGGGGCTCGGCTGGAGGCGGCGATGGCCAAGGTCTTGTTCTCCAGGTCCAGCTGCACGATGCGGTCCTTGAGCTTCTGGATGGCCAGCTGGTCCTTCTGCTTGGCCTTCTCATAGGAGCCGAGGAGCTCGGATGCCTGGGACACCTGTGCCTCCAGGTCGGCCACGCGCCGCTCCTCCATCTGCGCGCGGTGCCGGAGCTGCTCCTCGGCCTGCGCCGTCTGGGGGCACAGACAGGGCAGGGTTAGGGCAGCACGGGGGGCAGAGGGCTCTGCCCTGCTCCTGGGTACATCCCACGGAGAGAGCTGCTCCTCCAACACTGTCATCCCAGTAATCCAGTCCAGTTTTCTCAAACCTCCTGGAATCTGAAGGCTTCTCCAGCCCCAGACCCTTCCCCAATCCCTGGATACACTCCATGGAGTGAGCTGCTCCAGAACTGTCATCCCATCGGTCAAAGCCAGGTTACCCTGGACTCTGATGGACTGGGAGGGAGAATTAGGCTCTTCCAGCTCCAAACCCTTCCCAGTCCCCAGATACCGCCCCCCCATTCCCAGCCAGGTCTCACCTTCTTCATCTCCTGCACCAGCTGCACCTGGAAGTGGTTCCTGAGCGCGGCCATCTCCTCCTGGAGCTGCTGGACGCGGGGGTCCGCCCTGCTGTTCTCCTCGCGGACCCCCTGCAGCTCCCTCCTGAGCTCCTCCAGCTCCTGGCTCAGCTGCCGGGCGCGCTGCTCGTGGCCCGGCGCCCCCTCGGCCGGCGCCTCCCGGCCCTGCTCCCGCTCCGCCCGCAGCTCCCGCTCCGCCCGCAGCAGCTCCTGCAGCTCCCGCAGCATCTCGGCGTGGTCGCCCTGCTCGCGGGCCCGCTCCCGCTGCTGCGCCGCCAGCCGGCCCTTGGTCTCGGCCAGCTGCCCCCGCAGCGCCGCCAGCTCCTGCCCCAGCCTCTCCGCCTCGCCCCGCGCCCGCCGCGCCGCCCCCTCCGCCTCCTGCCGCATCTGCCGCTTCTCCGCCTGGTACGAGGCCTCCATGCGGGACTTCTCCTGCGCCACCGTGGCCAGCGCGCCCGTCAGCGTGGCCAGCTGGGCCTTGAGCTGCGCCAGCCGCCGCTCGGCGTCGCCGCCGGGGTCGCCGTCGGGGCCGGGGGGCTCCTCCGCCCGCTGTCTGTCCCCCTCGGGCGCCGCGTCCCCCCCGCTCGCACCCGTCACACCGCCGGCCGTGTCCGCGCCGGTGCCCGCCGCGCCGTCCCCCCCGGCGCTGGTGGCGCTGGTGGCGCTGGTGGCGCTGGTGGCACTGGTGGCGCTGGTGGCGCTGGTGGCGCTGGTGGCGCTGGCCGCGCTGTCCTCGCTGTGCTCCGAGCTCCGGTCGTCCAGGGAGTCGCCGGGCGCCGGGAGGTCTCCGTGGTGGGACACGGAGAGCGCCCTCAGGCTGGCCTCCAGCGCCTCCTTCTCCTTGAGCAGGCTCTTGTAGGCCAGCACCACGTCCTTGAGCCGCGCCTGGTACCGCAGCAGCTCCCGCCGCTGCGCCTCCACCGTCTCCTGCAGCTCCTTCCTGCCCGGGCCGCCCCCGAAGCTCATCCCGAACTTCTCCATGGCGCCGGGAGCCTGCGGGGAACCGGGACGGAGCGGAATTGAGGGCAGGGGGAGCGTTTGGGATGGGCAGGGCGGGCCGGGGGGGGCGGGGGCACCACCAGGGACCCCTCCCCGGGGGCACCAACGGAGCAGGGACGGCACCAGGAACCACCCCCCCAGGACCATCCTGAACCATCCCGGACCATCCTGACCCACCCGCCAGGACCCCCACCCTGACCCCCCACCCAGGACCCCCATCCTGACCCCCTCCAGGATCCACCACCTTGACCTCCCCCCCAGGACCCCCATCCTGACCCCCCAGAACTCCCATCCTGACCTCCCGCCCAGGACCATCCTGAACTCCCCA
>JAWWEU010000040.1:241287-252680 GCA_035583155.1 Acropternis orthonyx | reverse complement strand
GCACCCCGGGATCTACACCTCCACTCAGCACTTCTACAGCTGGATCCTACTCCAGACAGGCCTGAGCCCAGCAGAAACATCCACTCCAGCGCCAAAGCCAGGCTGCACCCCAACCCCCAAAGAGAGCCCGATGCCAGAGCCTGCTATCACCTCCATCCCCGAGGAGAAAGAGGAGGAGGAGGAGGAAAAGGGAAAGGAGGTGGTGCCAGAGCCAGCTGTAATCTCTATCGCCGAGGAAGAGGAGGAGGAGGAGGAGCAGCTGATGCCAGAGTCAGTGCCAGAGCCAAAGCCAGAACCAGCCATCATCTCGACCCCAGAGGAGGAGGAGGAGGAAGAGAAGGAGCCGATGCCAGAGCCAGAGGCAAAACCAAAGCCAGAGGCAAAGCCAGACGTCTTGTTGATCCCCGAGGAGGAGGAGAAAGACGAGGAGGAGCCGGTGCCCACACAGGAACCCGACAGGTTCCTGATAATTTCAATCCCCTACCAGAGCCTGGTGAAACTCTGTAACCTGCTGACGGACTTCTTGCAGTTGCTACGGGACAAAATTGATAGACCAGAAGGATGAGCAGGTCCAGCTCTGGGTGCCGTGGATCAGGACCGGTCCCTGCTGGAATCACGACTGCAGGGCCAAAGGCAGCCCAAGAGCCCAGGGCTGCTCTGTCCTACCCTGCTCCTCCCCTGAGTTGAAGTTCAGTTTGTTATTGAAATAAAGTTGTTCGTGTTCCCCATTAATCAGGTTTTCATCCCAATTCAGTCTCCTGTGCCAGGTGAGGATGGGACAATGTGGGAGTCCAGGGGGAAAACGAGTCGGGTTAGCCCCTGATTTGGGAGGAGAAGCGGCCGACTGGAAAAAGCAGTTTAATAAAGGAGCGGTGCAGCAACAGGAGCAGGGGGCCGTGAGAGAGCCCACCCTGAGCTGCTGCTGCCCACCCAGGCCTGACCCCCCTGTGCCCAGGTCTGCCCTGGGACCCCCATCCCACCTCCTGCCGCTGTGCCCTCGGCCCTGGCAGTGCTGGAGCTGCAGCCCCAGCTCTGCTCACACCCGGGAGCACCGCGGGGCTCCAGCCCAGGAGGGGGTCTCTGGATCCGGGACGTTCCCTCTGCTCCTCCCGAATCGGGGCTCCAAAGAGCTGTGGTGGCTCTGGAGGAGGTGCTGGAGCCTCGTCCCTCCCTCCCGGGACGGATTCCATGATCCATCCCGTCCCGGTCGGGGGTGTGTGGTTTGGATCTTCCGAGGGCTGTCCCGGCCGTGGTGGCCCAGCCGTCACAGATGTCCCTCCGCAGGAAAATCCTCAGCTGCCGGCGCAGGGGGGTGTCTCGGACCCCCGATCCTGCCAGGGCCCCTCAGAGCCAGGGACACCCCGGGGCGTGGAGGCGGGCGAGGGGGTCCGGGGGACTCAGCGGGGCTCCTGGCACCAGGCTGGCACCGGGGGGCAGGGAAGCCCGGGGGGGCAGCAGGGCGAAGGGGGGGCCCTCCAGAGGTTGCCAGGGCGCTGGAGGGGGGGTCCCTCCGGGAGCCAGACCTGCGGGAGGGACGGGGGGCTCAGACACCGCCCTCGCCCCCAGCCTCGCCCAGGCACCCACCCCCCTGCAGCCCCCCCTTCATCGCTGGGGGTCCGCGCCAGGCGGGGCGAGGGAGGGGGTTCCCACACCCTTCAGCATCCTTGGCGGGTCCCGCACCCGCCGGCAGCTCCCAACCCACCCCTGCCCGGGGGTCCCAGCCCCTTTTACCGCAGCAGGCGTCGTCCCAGGGGCAGGGGCCGGAGGCGCAGAGGTGCAGAGGGGCCGGAGTGCCCGGGTAGGCGGTGAGGCCGTGAGCGCGGAGGGGCTGCGGGGAGCCCGCGGGGGCGTCCGGGACGGGCTGTGCGGGGACCTGCAAGCGGGATGGTCACAGGGCATCCGTGGGGATGCCGTTGGACCAGCTCACCCCCAGCTCCGGCTCCACAAAGGGCTCCCCAAAGGGAGCGCGGGCTCCAGCGGTGCCGGAGCCTGTTGGGGTGCCGGCCGGGTGTCCCCAGCACCTCGCAGGATGGGCCCCCCCCGGCCGTGTCCTACCTGTGCGGCTGCTCCTGAGGTGGGATGGAAAGCTGGCACGGATCCGCGGGGCAGGATCCAGTCGCACCAGGAGCCTGCTTGGGCACAGGCAGCGAGGGCAATGTCCTGGCTCGGGGACCGCGGGGCCCCCAGCCCTGGTTTTGGGAGCGGAGGACTGACCCGAATTGCACGGAGAGCAGCCGTGTCCTTTTCCCAGCTCCCAGCAGGGCTCTGGGAAGCAACCCCGCCCTCCCTCCCGGGGCGTCCCTGGACCCCACTCCCTCCTCGGGGGTCCCCTCCCCGCTGTCCCCGGGCTGTCACCTGCCCCGCCGGCCTCCAGCTGCTGCTTGGCCACCCGTCGGCTCTTCGCTCGGCGGTTCGAGAACCAGACCTGGGGAGGGGACAGGAGCTGGGGTTGCCGCCTCCCTTCCCATGGCACCTGCGCCCCGGGAGCGCTGCAGCCCCTTGGCACAGCTCTGCACGCCGGTACACGGACTCGTCACACCCCCGGGCATGGGCGTGGGCATGGGCAGAGAATGGGTTTTCATCCCGGGCATCGATATGGACATGGGCAGAGGAAGGGGTTCGAGCCTGCATCTTCCCCACCTCACCGAGCTACAAACACACGCCAGGCTCCGGGTGTTTCCCCGGCACAGGGCATGGGACACGTGGCTGCACGTGTGTGTGCTATGCCATGGTGTGGGGTGCCCGCATGGACCCAGCGGTTGCTGGCACACCCCAGGGGCTGGCTTGGGTCTGGGGCTGGGGGGGGAAGGGGCTGCTACGGACACGGGGAGATTTGCCAGTGTCACAAGGATGTCGGTCTGGAGCTGGTGAGGGTGCCCAGGAGGAGTGTGCCAGGGGTGTCTGCCCGTGTATGTGACAGATGTGCCATTCAGCGTGCCAGGGAGTGTACTATGGATTGTGCCAGGGAGTGTGCCATGCAGTGTGTCACAGAGCATGCCACAGCTCTGCAGCGCTGAGCTGTCCTGCCGTGTGGCACCATCCTGGGTTCCAGCAGTGTGCCCAAAACCTTCCTGGCCCTGTGCTGGCCCCGTGGCAGGGCAGAGCCAGGGACAGCAGAGGCCGGAGCGGGATCGGAGCTGTGGCCACACTGGGATGGGATCCCTGTCCCCAGGATACGGCAGCCCCACTCGCAGCCCCGGCGGGCCGTTCTGTCACCAGGACGCGGTGACAGCCCTTACCCTGATGGTGGTGTCCGGGAGCTGGGTGGCCTCGGCCAGTTTCTGCCTGGTGGCGGTGTCCGGGTACTGTCCCAGCTGGAACTCTGCAAGGGGGATTGGGGAGAGATGAGCCTGTTGGGGGCAGGAGGTGCCGGGACGTGTGTATGCGGGCAGATCCCAGTGCCCACAGTCTGGGGTGGTTTCGGGCCCCGCAGAGATGCCCGTGGCCCTCACAGGGACACGAGCCCATCAGGAAAGAGACAATGCCTTCCCCTGGGAATGGCCCAGCTCCATCACGCCTCGGAGCCCGCATCCCGTGGAAAGGCACCTTTCTCCAGCGCCTCCGACTGCTGCCGGGACAACACGGTCCTGCTCCTGGGCCGGGGGTCCGATGGGAGCCTCCGGCCGGAGGCAGAGCCCTGCGGAGGGTGCTGAGCCCCCGGGGGGGCGGCGGCGCCGGCTGCGGGGGGCGAGCGGCAGCCGGGGGGGTGCGGGACGGCCAGGGGACACACTGCGGGGACACAAAGGGAGAAGTTGGGGGCGACCCGGACCTGGGAGCTCCATGGAGGGGCTGGGAAGGGTCAGGGCTGGTCCTGATCCCCTCCGTTTTTGGGGCACCCCAGCAAGGCTCACCCCGTGGCCGTGGGTCCTGGGGCTCGGCCGCCAGCCGCAGGTCACTGGGCAGGGTCCTCAGCACCCGGTTGATGGAGGAGACCTGGGCAGGGGGAGAGAGAGATGTGCCCGGGCAGGGGAGCAGGACCCTCGAGCGGTGGGAGCAGTGCCGAGCAGGGACACATGTCACAGAGCCGCCACGGCTTCCCGATGCCCGAGGTGGCAGCCGGGCTTGGAGGGTGACCGTAGGGGCTCTGCTTCCACCGGGACAAAGCGATTTGCCTTCCCCTCCCTGCCTGCTCCGACTCCACCGTCTCATCAAGCACCGAACCCTTCCCCATGTGGCATTCCCATCTCCCCGACCCCTCCCCATGGCACCGAACCCTTCACCGTGTGTTCTTCCCATCCCCGAGTCCTTCCCACCGCTCCGACCTCTTCCCTTCGCCCCAAGCCCTTCCCTGTTCATCTTTCCCACTTCTCCCCCCTCCTCCCTCCAGCCGTAGGGTCGCACCCCCCCCCGCCGTGCCTGTCCCGGCGTCCCTGCAGCCTCGGTAGCCCCCGAAGGACTCACGCTGGGGGTCCCACTGGTGGCGCAGGTTCCCTCGTGGTGCAGCTGCCGGCGGATTTCCCAGGCGAAGAGCCCCGGCCGCTCCAGCTTCAGCCGCGCGATCCTGGCCACCACCTCGGGGGTGGCCATGCGGGGCTTGCTGCCCCCCACGGCCTTGGGGCCCACGGCCCCAGTCCGGTAGTAGCGGCCCAGGATCTTGCTGACGCAGCCATTGGATACCTGCGGATGGACCGGGAAAATTCAGCGGGGTTTGGGGGAGAGGGAAACCCTCCCACGCCCCGCCGGTCAGGCGCACCTTGAGGCTGCGGGAGATGTCGGAGGAGCGGACCCCGCTGGCCGCCAGCTCGATGATCCTCTGCCTCTTGCAGGTGGGGAGGGGGCGGCCGTTCAGGAAGAGCCCCCCCAGCTGGTTCACGCCACTGGGCCCTGGGGAGGGGGAGAGGGCTGGGTGGGAGCGGGGGGATGCCTGCCCTTCCCTCCGCGGTTCCCAGGAGAGCGCCAGGGATGAGACCCCGACCGGAGGCGTCGGGGACCCCTGGGGGGCTTGGAGGGGACAGGGTGGGCGGGAGCTGGGGCTTGGAGGGGCGCGGGGTTGGTGGGGATCGGGTGCAGGCAGGGAACAGGGGGACCAGCCCAGGCCGTGCCAGCAGGGAAAATACCCCATGGAAGAGTGCGGGGTGAATTTGGGGGGGGCAGATGGGAGTGACAGGAGGGGGTGGGCTGGACATCATGGATGGGGTCTCTGCAGAGCCACAGGTAAATCTGCCGATGGGTGGATGCATTTGTGAGGGAGCAGGGGCTGACAGGGCACGTCCCTGATTCCCGGGGGCCAGGAAGGCAGGATCCCGCCCCCGGAGCCGCCGCGTCCCTCACCTCGGCGTTGCATTGTGGTGACCCTTCACGGGGCTGTCAGTGCCTGGGAATCGCCAAGAGTAGACTTCGGATAAATCAGTGCCGGTGTCCAGGGCTCAGCCACGTCCCCGCTGTGAGGAGAAGGGGGGACAAGGGCAGGAATACGGAGAGGAGGATGGAAACACTTGAGGGCAGTTTGGGAAGTCATTGCGCTCCGGGCACAGCGTGTCAAAGACCCGGAAAAGAGCTCACAGTGCTGTGGAGAGGCTGGAATACAGCGAGCATGCTGCGTGCACCTAGAATGGGACAGAGCCCGAGCGGCTGAACCGTGTCCCAGCGCCTGCGGCACTCCCTTGGACTCCCTTGCTGAGCAGCAGGGGAGCCACAGAGGTGCCACAAGCCTGAGGCTGCTGCCGCCACCACGGCCTCGCCAGAGCCCGGCTGGTACCTCTAGGTCACCTGGGATTTCACCTGCAACACCCTGAAAACCCCTGGACATGCCTAGTGTGGGGCTCTCCCTGCTGTAGTCCCCAAATGCCACTGCACCGCTTGCCTGCACAGCCTGCGGGGCTTGTTGGAGACACTCAGTATGAAATTCAGGAAAAGCGAAATAAATCCAACAACAGGGACGACTTCGCAGGTTTCCCGCAGGTGAACAGCAAAGGTGAGGTGCATCCCATGTCCCTCTGCTCAGGAAAGGGATGGATCACTCCGGAGTAAAGCACAGGAGACTGCTCCAAGGAGGGAAAGAAGGAACAAGTGGTACCAGCAGGACACGCGTCCCCTCGGGGGCCAGCGCAGCCCCCCGGCAATCCCTGGCTAGGCCTGTGCTGTGCCGGGAGGTGACAGGGGGATTTCTTTCCCCACGGAGGAACGGGAGCACTGGGAAAGCCGAGCTGTGAGACCTCGGTTCCTCTCGGGTCCTGCCGAGGGATCCCGGGGCCGGGATGAGCCTGGTCTTTGTGCAGCACGGAGACAAGGAGTCAACAGGAATCAGCGAGGCTGGACCAGAGCCGATGACTCCCAGAGTGAGCCCAAAGCTTCTCCATGTTAATGCACCTTCACCACCGACTCCCACAGGGAATTCCTACAGCTTTTAGGCGCACCCACGCAGGTTCAGATGCGCAGGAGAGCGGGAATGCCCGGGCGGCGCAAGGAGGTACCTGAGGAGCGTCGATGGGGCTGAACTGGGTCGTCCTGGGAGCCGGCCGGGTGCTGAGTGCGGGTGAGGTGCGGGGCGGCTGCTGAGCGAGCGGGGCCGTGATGTCACGGGGCAGAAGGAAGAGGAGGATGGCGAGGAAGGGGCGGCCCGATGGTGACCGCGCCCAGGACTCGCCTGTCCGGGGGGCTCCGTCGGGGCTGGGGGGCTGCTCGGGCCCCCCCGGGCCGGGCACAGAGTCGGTCCCGGTGTGAGCGCCGGTGTTTCAGCACCAGCGGCCGGCGGACAGCACGGCCCCGCTGCTCCCCGCTGCCCGGGAGCGTCCCCGGGCATCCCCCGACGGAGCCCCCCGAGGGGGCTTCGCTCCCTCGTCTCTCCCGCAAAGCAAACAGGGACATATGGGATTCAATCATAAATCCAGCTTCGCTTTTATTACATTGATTGAATTTATTTTGGGTGTTGAACAAATAGAAGGCGGCCCCCGGGGTGGTGGATGGGCCCCGGCGGGGACTCCCGGTGTTCCAGTTGAGGGACCGGCACAGATGGCCCCTTCTTGGAAGACTGAAAAAAAAAAAAAACCAACAACGTTGTAAACCTTTCAAGTAAAATATTTGAAGAGCAAATATTAGCCTGCGAAGAGCCCATCACCGTGGCCCTCCGCGCCCGGCCCCGCGAGTCATCCAGCGTTATTAGTACCCCGGCCCCGGCCCCCGGGCTCCGCACAACTGCCCGCCTTTGGAAAATACCATATGCTCCGAATTACACATTAACCACAGCCCTGCGGGGCCCGGGCCCGGCCCCTGCCCCCGGGGAGACGCCGCGCCGCCCCCCCGCCACCCCCGGGGCGCCCCGGCTGTTCCCCACCCCGGGGCCGGGGTCGGGCTCCAGGCGGCGCGGCGAGCGATGCCAGCCGGGGCCGAACCCCCCCACCATCTCCGCCGCGGCCGTCCGGGACCCCCCGGGAGCGGGGCCAGGTCGGGGAGCCGCGGCGGAGCCCCCCGGGCCGGGTGAGCCCCGTGCGTAACGCGGCGGTGGGGAGCGGGGCGGGGGGCTCCGCACCGGGCCGGGGGGCGCCGGGGCTGCCGCTGCCCCCCCTGCCCCCGGGCACGGGCGGGGGGCTGCGCGGGGGGCTCCAGCCCGGCCAAGGAGGGGCGAGGCTCCCCCCGGGGCCGTGCGCGCCAGGGTCGGTGCGCCGGTCTCGGGAGCGCACAGCACCGGCGGGCGCCGCCCCGCTCCCGGACCGCCCCGCCGCGGCCCCGGCGGCCGGAGCATTCCCCGGAGGCGCCCCGAGCTCGGGGAGGCCGGGGGAGTTCCCCGGGCCCGCGGGAAGCGGCGGACAGAGGGCACCGGGTACCGGGCGGTGCGTCCGCGGCGCGGCTCCGGCACGGCGGCTGAGGCGGGAGCGGGAGCGGAGCGGGAGAGACGGGAACGGGGGGAGACGGGAAGGGGGAGACCTGGAGGGGTGCATGGAGGGATGGACGGATGGAGACATGGAGAGATGGAAAGACGGAGAGATGGAGAGATGGTGAAATGGAGAGGTGGAGACACGGAGACGTGCAGAGACGGAGTGGTGAAGAGGCAGGGATGTGGAGCAGTGGGAAGAGGAGATATGGAGATGTGGAGACATGGAGAGGTGGATAGACACGGAGAGATGGTGAAATGGAGACATGGAGAGATGGAGGGGGGAAGGGGGATACAGAGTTATGGAGACATGAAGAGGTGAAGCTGTGGAGAGGTGGAAAGGAGAGATGGAAAGGTGGACAAGTGGAGACATGGGGAAGTGGAAACATGGGCACATGGAGATGTGGAGAGGAGAAGTGATGGAGAGATGACGATATGGAGACATGGAGAGGTGGAGAGGTGGAGACAGAACTATGGAGACATGGAGAAGTGAAGATATGAAGTGATGGAGAAGGAGAAAAATGAAGAGCTGGAGAGATGAAGACATGGAGAGATGGAGACAGAGCTATGGAGAGGTGGAGGGTAGCTCCAGGACTCATCGTGCTGCCTGCATTTTGTGCTTCCATCTGACTTCCCCCACCCCTCAGGGAAGAGATTTCGCAGGGGTTTCAGTGGCAGTGGGAGCACAGAGAGCACTGGGGCTGGGACAGGGTGGGCACGGCAGGAGAGGGTGGGGCAGGAGCTGGGGGTGCCAGTCCCTCCTCTCCTGCCTTGCCCTGGGGCTGGGCAGGGACCTGACGGTGCGTGGGGATCCTGGATCAGGCTCTCCACATTCCCTGCTCCAGGACCCCAACCCTGAACCCAGGACCTTGGCTTTGGTTTGGATCTGACTTCCTGGATTCGCCTCTTGGCAGTGGGCAGGGAACACCAGGGAGGGTCTGCGGGCTTAAGGAGCTGGAGGAGAGAGTGTTACAGGGAAAAGGGATGGGATCCCGGTGTGTCCTGGGGAGATTTGGGATGCTGTGCTGTCCTCAGGCAGGAGAGGGATTGAGGACAGGGAAGAGAGGGATGATGAGGATTCCAGTGGAAAGATGGGGATGTTGTACTTCCTGGAGGAAGGACAAGGTTGCTGAGCATCCCAGGGATAGCACGGGGTTGGAAAGGCCAAGGATGCTGGGCTGCCTGGCACAGGGTGGCACTGGCCCAATGACCTGGGAATGGTGACTGTGTGTGCCATCACACACTGCCGTGGTGATGGGCACCCAACTGTCCCCTGTTGCCAAGCTGATCCCTCATCTTCATCTTCAAATTCATCTCCATCTCCATCTCAATTTCTGTCTCCATCTTTAACGTCTCTGTCTTGGTCCCCGTCATCATCTCAATATCTGTCTCCATCTCCATATTTATCTCCATCTCCATTTCCATCTCCATCTCCATCCTTGTCTTTGTGTCTCAGAGCTGTTCCAGAGGGACAGCTGTGGCTCGGGGTGGAGCAGCTCTGCACGGCAGGGCTGGGGCTGGACAGAAGCTCTGGGATCATTCCTCCCGTCCTTGATCCCACTGGCAAGGTCCAGAAATCTTTTCCCTCTTTGGAAGCTGGAGATGGTGTCAACCTGGGGAGGGCATGCTGAGGTGCTTCTCCAGCAAGAGTGGGGGGGCAGTGGATCCTTGGCCCTGCTCCACGAGCTCCATGCTGGTATCAGGAATGGGAATGTGCTGGGGATTGGGGTCTTGGAGCTGGGAAGGGACATGGTAAAGTAGATGGGAGCCTGAAGGACAAGGGACAAGGAAGGAGGGGAGGATGGAGGGGATCAGCTCCAGTGGAGCTCACAGTCATTAGGTCCCTTCCCAACCAAACCATTCCATGATTGAATCCCCTCCTCTCTGTCACTCCTTTCTACAGGCCAAGGCTATTTTGCACCTTTCTGGACTTTCTTTTTGAGCAGGTCACCCTGTTACTCATGGAACACTGGGTTGCCTGGAAAAATCCTGTTCTTTTCTCCTCCTGAACGAACACGTGGAAATTAAAAGCCCTGATGACTCAGCCAATCAAGAAAACCCACTTTATACTGTGTTCCCACCTACATTTTCACTTTCTTTTCCATCAAAATGATGGTTATTAAAATATTCTGGCTAAAAGAGGCAATTTGGGAGCTTGAAGGTGCCCTCTCTGGAGCTGGAGCTGGAGCATTGTCTCTGGTGGGATGCAGGTGGAAGCCAGGACAGCGACACAGTGAGGAGTGGGCCCTGAAATTCCATGAATTAGGATACCCGATTTTGCTTTTCCAGGTTTATGGGCAGAGGAGTTGATTTCCTGCCTCAAATCATGCGGCAAAGTATTAAAAAGGGGAGACAACAAATAATCGGGTAAATTATTATCAAACAGGCTGAAGCAGGGAAATTAGAAATGGTGGAAGGTTGTGGCGGGGAGGGGAGAGAGCAGGAGGTGATTCCTCATGGATTGGGGGACTTCGGCAGGGGCAACGCAGTGTCAGGACAAAATTCTGGAGTGGGAACCCCTGGAAAAAGGGCCGAGGGCTGCACGGGGCTCTGCGTGTAGGAGACAAACCCTGGAATGAACACGCGTGGAAAAACACCATAAACGTGGGGGAAAAAAATCATAAGGAGGCGAAATGTGCCCTGAGCGTGTGGGAGACGCCGGCGGGGCGGATTCCCGGCGGGTGTTCCCGATGCGCAGGAGCCGACTGTCCCACAGACCCACGACGCGCTCCGGGCACCCCCTTCCCGGGGGGGATTCACGGTGTCGGGGGCAGCGGTTCCAGGACGGACAGACCCTCCTGCCTCCGCCCCGTGGCAGAAGTGCCCGGGCAGGGCACCCCCGGCCGTGCTGTCGGTGCCACACGTGCCGGAGCATCCCTGTTCCCGAGGCTGGAGAGGGCTCCCTCCGGGGTGGAGTCACACTCGGGGGGCTCCAGCAGCGTCTGCCTGCCCTGCGGGACACGGGCCCCCCGGCCCGGCCTGGCTGGCGGCTCCGGTGCCGCTCCGTCCGTCCCCATTCACGGCGCGGGAGCGGCGGCGCTGCCATTCCCTGGATTTCACCTGCGGCCGCTCCCGGGCACAGCGGGATGGCACGGGAATGGAAAGGGGCACAGTGGGATGGCACGGACACGGAGAGGGGCACAGCGGGATGGCACGGGAATGGAAAGGGGCACAGTGGGATGGCACGGGAACGGAGAGGGGCACAGAGGGATGGCACGGACACGGAGAGGGGCACAGAGGGATGGCACGGGAACGGAGAGGGGCACAGAGGGATGGCACGGGAACGGAGAGGGGCACAGAGGGATGGCACGGGAAGGGACAGGGGCACACCGGGAGCACCCCGAGCATCTCCGAATCGTCCTCCGAGCGGGGCAGGGGGTTTGCCCGCCGGGGACAGCCCGGCCGGTGACGCGGGGCCCCGAATGACCCCCGGGACGCTCCGCTCCGGGATGTTGGGGGTTGGGGTCAGACGCAGACGGGCGGTCGGGACCCGCGGTCCTGCCCGGGGGAGCGGCGGGGGCGGCGTGCCGGTGTCCCCCGAGGTGGGGGGGGGGGAGACATGCCGGAGACACGCGTGTCCTGC
>JAWWEU010000040.1:214103-231481 GCA_035583155.1 Acropternis orthonyx | reverse complement strand
TCCTCCTTGGCTCCTGCTGCCATCCCTTGGGACTGGCACCCTCTGGGTGTCCCAGTTCCAGGTGCCCTGTCCTGCTGAATCCCATGCCCTCCAGCATCCCATGTCCTGCAGAGACCCACGGCAGCCGGGTCATCCCAGCGAAGGGTCCTGTGAGTCCGTCCTGCCGGGAAGGGGACTCAGGGCCGGGAAGGGGGGCTCGGCCACCCCTGCTGCTGTTCCCGCGGGGCTGCAGTGCCATGCCCGGTGGCCCGGGTGCCAGGAGCTGCCGGCCGGCTGGCTGCTGCCTCCTGCCAGAGCACAAAACCAGACGTGACCGCAGCTCGGCCCTGGCCGCGCGGAGCCGTGTGCTGGCTGTGCAATGGAGCGCGGGATTTGCCCCCGGATCCGACCCGCAGCATCCCTGGCTGCGGCGGCTCAGCTTTGCATCTTGCTTTTCCCAAGTCTTGCGCGAGGAAAGGGAGAGAGGCCGGGTCCCTCCTCGCGCCAGCAGCGCTGGGGATGCCCTGGAGCATGAGATTTGATTACTCCACTTGGCAGGAAAACGGCTTTGGGCTCCTTCTGCCGAGGAAAAATCAAGGATCTGGGTGCCGGGAGAGGCCGAGGCCGTGGCAGGGCCGTCCCCGAGGGGTTTGTTGTGCCCTGGTGATCCGCAGTGTCTGCTTGAATCTGAATTCCTTTAATCCTGTTTTCCCTCTGGCGAAGCACGTTTGGAGGGGCTGATGTGCTTGTTGGGGCAAAAAGAGTGCTGTGAGTGGAGCAAGTCTGTGTCCCCCTCCCTCCGCTTCCCCTGGGGCTCCGGGGGACGTGTGGGGCTGGGATCAGCGTGGGTAACAGCCACGGGAGCCTTCTGCCCTGCTGGGACTGGGGGGAGTGGGATTGTGCTGGGACTGAGCAGGGGGGGGACTGTGTCCTGCCAGTGGGAATATCCGGGCGCTTTGTCCTGCTCTGCTGGCTCCACTCGGCCAAGGCTGGACTGTGACATTTAATGGAAACTGGGAGTATTAAACCAGTGTGTCCTGAGCCCCACTGCCTTCTCCTGCCTGCCTTGGCCTCCTCTGCTCTGGAGCCAGGCTGGGAGAGCTGGGGAGGCTCCCCTGGAGAAGGGAAGGCTCCAGGGACACCTGAGAGCCCCTGGCAGAGCCTAAAGGGGCTCCAGGAGAGCGGGAGAGTGACTGGGGACGAGGCCTGGAGGGACAGGACACAGGGAATGGCTTCCCAGTGCCAGAGGGCAGGGCTGGGTGGGAGATTGGGAAGGGATTGCTGGCTGGGAGGGTGGGCAGGCCCTGGCAGAGGTTGGGCAGAGAAGTTGTGGCTGCCCCTGGATCCCTGGGAGTGTCCAAGGCCAGGCTGGACGGGGCTTGAAGCAACCTGGGACAGTGGGAGGTGTCCCTGCCCACGGCAGGCGTGGGTTTGGGTGAGGTTTTAAGGTCCCTTCCCACCGAAACCATTCTAGGATTCCATGATTTTATAATTATAATTAATAGCTCCCTGAGCATGTGGAGACCCAGCAGCCAGGACGTGGTCATGGGGTGGGAGAGCCCCCACCACGGGCTGCGCTCCCTGCTCCGTGTTGTCCATTGTCCGGTATCGAACCGGTGGTCCCGTCCCCTCCGGGTTTGCTTCTGGAATGAGAACCTGGGGCCTGAGCCCTGGCACGGGACACCCAGCTGGTGATGTGCTGGTGTGACAGTGTCACCATGCAGGGGCCTGGGGGGTGCTGGGCAGTGCTGAGCTCCCCAGGCTGGGAGAGCGGAACCACGGGAATGCCAGCAAGCCACATTCCCTCCAGTGACCCCCTCAGGCCCCCGGGATGGGGTTGGAGCTGGGGGGAGGGCTCTGTGCCGGGAGTCAAGCCGGGGCAGGGCGGGTGCCGGGGCTGGTGTCAGGGCAGCACCTGGCTCTGGGTGTGCCACGGTCCCCGTGCTCACCTTGTGCTCTCCGTCCCCAGGTGATGCAGGTGCTGAACGCCGACGCCATCGTGGTGAAGCTCAGCTCGGGGGACCACAAAACCATCCACCTGTCCAGCATCCGCCCCCCACGGCTGGAGGGGGACAGCACGCAGGTGACACACGTGGGGACGCGTGTGGGGAGTGGGGAGGGGGCTGCGGGGAGGGGGCACAGCCCCCTCCCAGTGCTGCAGCGGTCGCTGACGTCCGTGACCGTCCCTGGGTTGAGACCCCTCCCCGTGGGGCTCCTGTTCTCTCTGGGATGACCCCCCGGGCCAAGCACCCCCTTTTTGTTCGGATGCAGCAGGCCTGGGGGTGGGTTTGAACTTGCACTGGTGGCTGCAGGGAGGTGGATCCTGCCCCCCTGCCCTGCCTCAGTTTCCCCCTCTGTACAGGAGGGGTGGGAGAGCCCTGCTCCCAGGCTGTGGTGCAGGGGGCCATGAGATGCTCCCTGGGGATGTGCTGGTGGGTGGGTGACCCGTCCCTGCGGACTCATGTCCCTTGTGCCCCTTGTGGTGCTCGCCCATCACCGGGGCAGCTGCAGGCAGCTGCAGGGCTGCTGGAGATGATGCCAAGGATGTGAATCCTTCAGTTTTACTTCCCCTCCCCGTTGTGACATTCAGGGAGAGGCTTGGCCATGCCCCCCCCAGCATCTCCCCTCTGCTGTGGGGCTGGTTCAGGTCCGGGAGCAATTCCCGCCTCCCAGAGGAGGGGGGAGGACCTCTCTGTCCTCTGGCTGGAAGGGACACGGGGGCTGACTCGTGGTGACCTGCAGCGTCAGGATCCAATGGATTCTTTGTGGCACTGAAGCGTTTGGAAAAGGCTGCATTGTTCCTGCACAGTTTGGGCTCTGCTGTGCTTGGTTTGAGCCTCTCTTGAGCTGGCGCGGTTGGATCCGGAGCCACACGCTCGGCAGCGACATGAAAGCACCGGGATAAGCTCGGCTTGGGCACACTGAGTCCCCTTGACCCTGCTCAGAGCTCCTGCGCTGTGCCAGGAGCCGGGATGTGGCTCTGATCCCTGTGCCACACGCTGAGTCCCCTTGACCCTGCTCAGAGCTCCTGTGCTGTGCCAGGAGCCGGGATGTGGCTCTGATCCCTGTGTCCCTTTCTGGAGCAGTTGGTGCTTGTGGGCAGGGCTGTGGGCAGTGGTGTGGGCACAGGAACTGGGCACTGCCTGGTGACAGCTGAGCTAAGTCTATCCAGCGGTGCTCCTCAGGGCAGGGATTTCTCTCCGTGCCGCTGCTTTCCCTCTGGTATTCCTTTCCCCCTCTGTGGCTGATGCACTCAGAGCTGTGGGACCCCGCCAAGCACCCAAGACCCCACCAGGTACCTGCCTTGTTCCTGGCACAGCCATCCTCCTTCTCCTCCTCCTCCAGCACCTCTGGAGGTGCCCAGGAGGCTCCTGCCCACATGCACGAGGGGGGTTTGTGCCAGGATTGCACCAAACCCGCCTTTTCCAGTGCTGTTTCCCATCCCAAATGGCACCGCCGGCTCAGGCTGGCCTGGCCGCGCCGGTGGGTGATGGCACCGTGGCCGTGGCTCCCCGGGGTGACCCTGGATTGCTGTGGGAACAGGAGTTTGGAAATTCCTCCCTCCGAGGGTGCCACCTTGTTTCGTCCATGCTGAATTAGGAATAACTTCCCAGATGAGCCTCTTCCCGCTGTTCCTCTGGCACCAGCACCGCGGGGATGGAGCTGCCACGAGCCGGGTGGCACGTGGGGCATGGGAGGGACCGTGTGGGGTGGTCCTGGGGGCGACCTGCTCCCCCCTGGCACTGCTGGGAGGAGCGGGATTTCCTCTCGGAGCGGTCGCAGTCTCCAAGGAGACTGCAGAGAGGCAGCTGCCCCCCGCCGCGCTGCCGGATGGATCCGCTGGAGAAATCCTCGGCGCTGCGGCCCCGGCACGCGGGCGGTGCCTTTCCCTGGCTGCTGGGAACAGCCGGGGGGAGCCCTGAACGTGGCATCTTGCCTTGCTGAATGGGGGGTCTGGCTGCGGATCCCCAGCTCCCCGAGGTCACAGCCCCAGCACCCCCGTGTCACCAGATCCCAGCCAAGTCGCGGGTCTGTCCCTGCCCACTGCTGTTCCTATGGAATGGGGTTGGCATTTGGAATCGCCTGTGCCACACCCAGGGACTGCGGGGCCGGGCCCTGCTGCCAGACCCCTGGTGGGGTGGGATTCCTGATCCTCACTGTGGTCATGGTGCTGTGGAGGATGAGCTGCTTCCCTTCTCCTCCTCTCCTTCCTTCTCCCAGAGCTGGAGCAGCTGCTGCTCCGGAGCCCATCCTGGGTCCTTGTCTGTGCCAGCCCCTGCCTTGGGCACCCCAGACTGGGAGAGTTTCGTATCCTGGCACTGGTACCAGCCCTCCTGCCCTCTTTGGTCTCCCCAAGGCTGCAGGAGCGAGTTGGGCCCCCTGGCCTGTGGTGCCCCCATTAAACCCCGTTTATTTCCCTCCGGGTTTTATCCGTCTGTAGATCTGTTGTGTTTTCATCCCAGTGCTGGTGGCATGGCTGTTAATGACCCGTGAGCGCAATTAATGATGTGTTTACCCCTTCTCTTGACATCCATGACTGAAAAGTTTATACATGACATATAATATGAAATTCCTAATATACAATATATAACATACATATTTAGGGTTGATTCCAGACTCTTCTGGAAGGTTTCACCCTCCAATCCCACCTCTGTGGCCTGGCAGCTCTGTAGCCGGTGCTGGGCCCTGCTCTGCTGCCGGCACATTCCCACCGTCTCCAGCAGCAGCACCTGGAATATCGCGGCTCCGCCGGAGAGCTCCATCCCGACCTGCCGAGCGATAATTGGTCCCACGGCGCCTGATGGAGGAGATGGGAAGTGACAGACTGAGAATTGAGCGTAATGAAATCCTCCAGCCTTTCATCTCCCGCCTTCATCTCCCGGCGCGGGATGAATCCCATAGCGGGAACCGGGCACTGTGGGTATCCCAGCGCTCGGCTCTGCCGAGGAACGCCACGGGCTGCTGTGCAGACCCATCTCCCACTGCTCCATGTGCAGGGCTGGTGCTGTGATGTGTGAGAATGGCTGGAGTCCCTTCACCAGGACAGCTGGAACCCCTCATCAGGATGGCTGGAATCCCTCGCTGGGATGGCTGAAACTCCTCACCAGGATGGCTGGAATCCCTCGCTGGGATGGCTGGAACCCCTTACCAGGATGGCTGGAATCCCTCACTAGGACAGCTGGAATCCCTCACTGGGATGGCTGGAATCCCTCACTGGGATGGCTGAAACTCCTCACCAGGATGGCTGGAATCCCTTGCTGGGATGGCTGGAATCCCTCGCTGGGATGGCTGGAACCCCTTACCAGGATGGCTGGAATCCCTCACTGGGATGGCTGGAATCCCTCACTAGGATGGCTGGAACCCCTCGCTGGGATGGCTGGAACCCCTTACCAGGAAGGCTGGAACCCCTCACTGGGATGGCGGGAATCCCTCACTGGGTTGGCTGGAATCCTTCACCAGGATGGGTGGAATCCCACACCGGGATGGCTGGAGACCCTTGCCAGGATGTCACCCGCATCTGGGGCTGGGACCATGGGGTGTTCCAGGTTTTGGGATGATTCAGGCCCCTCCGGGCACAGGGAAGCCCTTCCATGCCTGTGGGTGGTGCCCATCACTCTGGCATCGTGCACTGCTCAGCCCTGAAACCCCATGATGGGATCTGGGGTCCATCCATCCATTCTGGTGATGGATCCAGTCCTGCTGAAGCAATTTGCCAGCATTGGATCCATCCAAAGGAAGAGCCAGCCCCTGGGAGCACCGGGACAATGGGCTCAGACCTGTTGGATCCACCTTTTAGCCTTCCTGGGTGTCAGTGTTCATCACTGTTCCCAGAGTTTGGGGTACTTCCACTTCCCTTTTTTAGTCACAGGCTCCCTCCTTGGACAGCCAGATTCCAGACCCCCGTCAGCCGCTCCGGCTATATTTGCAGGATTGATGCAATTGCAGCACAAATCTGCTCCAATCCTCCAATTTATCTAAATTGATATCTTAATTGGTAATTCTCTTGGAGAGGGGGAGTCAAACACATGGATCCTGATTAAAAGCGAGAAAATAGGGAAAAAAAGCAGCCTGCTCGTGGTGGGGTGGGAGTTTTGAAGGGTGGAAGTGGGGCATTCCCCCCTGGCCTGAGCAGGGACACGGTGGCTGCTGGAGGGCTCGGGGGGCTCTTGGCAGTGCTGGGAGCTGGAGGGAGGAGGTGGGAATGGGCTCGGGAATGGAGACATCCCGGCTCCTTTCCCAGTGGTGCTGCTGCTCCAGGACTTCACCGGTCCCGGCTCCCGCCTGTGCTGCAGAGATAAGGTTGGCATTGGTGGTGTGGGATTTCTTCAGGAATTGTGGGGATGGCCCTGGGACGCCTTCCAGGCGTGTTTTCTGAGGACATAAAGCTGAGGCTGTTTGGTTTTCCGTGTTTCTCCTGGGTGGTGGCTCATTCCTGTCCCCCTGCCCCTCTCACCGGCTGGTGGTGGGTCCTGGGGAGGCATCACGGGCACCTTGGGGTGCCTCCAGCCCCCTCCGGATGGGACACGGGGTGAGGGGACCCGGGGGCTGCGCCTGCTCCGGCCACTGGAGCGATGATGGGAGCCTCGTGTCCGCCGGGAGCACGTTGGGCACGGCGGGAACTCCCGGCAGAGCTGGCACGAGCTGTCACCACACCGGGCAGGGAAAAGCTACAGGCACAGGCAAGCTGGAAGTGGCTTCAAAAGAGGGAAAACAGATGGATTTGGGCTCGGATATTTTTTTTCCAGCTCTCATATGAGCTTGCACAAGGAGGCTCTGACATGATTCCAAAGGCTGCTGGGCCGTGAGCAGACAAGGGATCATCCAGCCCCCCCCACCCGGGCTCTGGGAAGTGGGACCCCCACGAGAGTCCCTGATAACCAGGGATCAGCCGGGCAGGGACGGTGCCCCGGGGCCAGCATCCCGGCTGGAATGTGAATCCCACGGTGCAGGGTGGTACTGCGTGCCCTCAGTGTCAGGGGCGATGCCGGGGCCGTGTCCGTCTGTCCGGACACGCGTGTCCTGCCGCGGAGCCAGTGGCACCACAAGGTCGGTGCCGGGGCGGCCGTGGCTCCGGCTCCTCACGCGGCTGCTCCCCAAGGGGACAGATTTTTAGTCCGGACAGGGATTTTTGTGTGCCTGGAATGTCGTGGCCGGTCTGGCAGCGGGTCTGTTCCGGCAGCGTGGCCCCCCGTGGAGGGCGTGGGGTGGGGGGATGGACGGTGGCTCCTCATCCCGCTGCCCTCCAGCAGATTTTGGGAAGAGCCGTATTTTACCCAGACCCCATCAAACAGCGGTACTTTCTCTGCTCCTTTCCCTGTCACTCGCTGACTGCCAGGATATTTATGTGGCACTGGAAGCGTTTGGTACAAAGGACCTGCCTGGCACGCTGCCATCCCTATCCAGCACCGCCAGAGCTGGAGCTGCCGGGGCTGCCCAGCGAGGAAGGGCAGGGAATGACCTTGAGGTCAAGGGCAGCCCAGCCCCTCGAGCTGCTGTTTTTGAGGCTGTTTGAGTTGGATTTATAACCCTGTGTGAGAACTGGGAATGGAGCTGGTCAGGAAAGATCCCGTCCCACCCATTTTTAGCAATCCCAGCTGCTTCATCCCTGGAAATGAGCTGCTTCTTCCATCTCTGTGCCAGCCCGGGGGGCCGATGGCAGAGCCTGGGGCGCCGTGGGTGCCTCGTCCCGCTCGGTGGGTGCCGTGTGAGGCTCGACAGATGGTGTGCAGGTGTCCGCCGGGAGCTTTCCTCAGCCAGCTGGATTTTGGGAAGAGGGCGGCTGCACGGCTTGGCAGCAGCCGGATGGGAGCTGCGAATGCCGACCGGCTCCTCCGGTCCCTGCAGAGGCTCTCCTGGCACACGGGGAGCGCGGGCGCTGCCACAGCCCTGCCAGGAGAGCTGGCGCCGCGTCCCCAGGGCGGGTGGGAACTCGGAGGAGGGTGCTGGGAGAGGGAGTGTTACCCGGGCAGCGAAGAGCTTGGTGTGCTGCGCAAAACCCCCGGAGTGGTTTGGGCACTGGCACCAATCCCGGGGGTTGTGGTGCCAGTGCTGTAGCTGCCCAGTCCCTGGAAGCGTTCGAGGACAGGTTGGAGCAACCTGGGCTAGTGGAAAGTGTCCCTGCCCTGGTGGAACTGGGTGATCCTTAAGGGCCCTTCCCACCCAAACCATTCCGTGATCCTTCTATGGGTGGCTCAAGACAACGAGCCTTGGAGGAGCCGGGGGATCCCTCAGCCCAGCCCGGCTCCCCCCAGCTCTCCACCTTGTCATTGTCCCCATGGGCACAGTGAGGACGGTCACTGCTGCAGGTTGTTCCCAGCTGGTCAGGAACCCTGTGCCAGGGTTGAATCTAAGGCCACGCAGCCGGGATGAGCCGTGCCTGGTGAGGCAGCGCTCGGATCAGCAGCAGGGTCTGCGCAGAGCTACTCGTGTCTCCTTGTTTGTTGAGCAGGGTTTGTACTACACAAATTGCTCCGCACTCAACGAGCATGAAAGATTAACGAGGAACAATCCCATGAACTCATCAGTGCCTGCTCTCCGCTAAATTACAGCTACAAGGATCATGGCAGCTCATCCATGGATTGTGTAACAGAACTGATTGCGGCGTGTCCGGTGCGCGGAGCTCGGAGCGCTCCGGCACGGCCCTGATGGATCCAAGGTATTGGCGGAGTGGAGGGGCAGCCGAGGAGAGCGGGGGCAGGGGCACCGGAGTTCCCGGCTCAGTATTTAATAGGGGCTGCGGCTGCTGCCAGGGAGGAGACATGTGCAGTCAGCATGTTCCTGCAGCCTGGATTCTGCCCTCCGGGCAGCATGTGCTGCGCCTGGAAAAGTGATTCGCTTGCATCTCCGGCTGCCTTTCCTCGCTGCCGTCTCCCAAAGTCATCCCACCATGGAAAAGCAGCCGGTTGGTGTTCAGTCCACGCGCTGGATTGTGGCGCTGCAGCTCCCGGCAGCGCAGGGTGTTAAATTCTGAGAGGGGCTGGTTCAGGGGCTTTGGGGTGATCCGGACCGCTGGTAAAATAGCTCTGCTTTATCTCCGGAGCGTTTTCCTGCCCCGGCTGTGAGCAAATGTCCAAACACGCAGCACAGCCGGAGCCGGGCTCCCGGGGGGGACCTGTCGGGGCCAGGTACAAGGCCTGATCCAGGCTGGATTAATTTGTGAACTGGCACAGTTGGGTTCCTGTATGGATTACAGCTGCTGGCATCCCAGGAAATTGCTCATGGCTCAGAGAGCAGAAGCTCAGCAGTGAAAAAAGGACAGGCTCCAGCCTGGAGCGGTGGAGCAGCAGCAGCGGCAGCGCGGGGGAGCAGAAGCCGAGCTGGTGCTGGACCAGCCGGCGGCCCCGGAGCCGGTGCGGGGAGCTGGGCAGGAGCTTGCCAGCAATTACAGAGCAGCTTTTCCATGAGGCAGCAGCTCCGTGGCCGCCGGCGATGGCACGAGGCCCCCGGGGCCGCGTCGCACCAAGGAAGCCCCGCTCAGCCCATCTGCTCCTGACAGAGCTGGGTCTGCCGTGGAAGGAACCGTCCCCGGAGATCAGGCTGTGCTAAAGTACTTCCCCAACAACTTCCAGCTAAGTGCTGTAATTCCTCTGACCCAGCAGAAGTGCCTGGTGTTCGACACTAGTGCTTTGGGGAAGATCCAGGCACCTGCCAGCTCGCATTCTGGAGGATGAATGCAGAACCACGGAGCTCCAGTGTGCTCTGGGAGCTGCTCCAGAGGTTTGATCCGTGCCTGCAGCCGGAGGCAGCGGAGCAGGAAGGGGCAGCCCTGGCCCCAGCTCCGGCTGCCGCGGATGTTTCTCGCTCGGCTGGGTGAGCGTGAAAACGCTGATGGGAGGATGGAGCTTTGACCTTCTGATCTCCTAGGGAGCTGCTGCGAATCCTCGGCTGATGGGAAAATTGCACGAAATTAGAGAGGAGCCTCAATCCTGCCCCGGTGCTGAGCCCTGCCATGAACTCTGCCCAGCTCACACGGTGCCCTTGTGCCCCCGGGAACTGAGCCCCTGATTTTCGGGCTGTGATGAACCTCTGCAAAGGCCTCATTTGCTTCTCTCTGAGGCTTCTCCATCTGGGAGAGGAGCCAGAGCCAGCCCTGCCTGCAGTGCTCTGCTCGGGACTGGAGTTCAGTGCCCAGCATGGCCTGGGCATTGCTTGGCATCACCCCAGATGCCCAGTGACAAGGGATCACCTGGGGGTGACTGAAGGGATGCTGGAGGCATGGCAGGGGCACACAGGGGCGTCCCCCAGCTAGTGGGGTACTGGGTATCACCTGACACCACCCCAGATCCTCCCCAGTGACCAGTGGGATCCCCCTGGGGTGACTGGATGCTGGAGGCATGGCAGGGGCACACAGTGGCATCCCCCAGCTGATGGGGTCTCCCCCCAGCTCCCAGGGCAGTGAAGGGACAGGAGCAGCTCCATCCCCACACGGACAGGATGGGGGTCTCAGCACTGAGACCCGACCCCAGGCTCACATTCTGGCCCCACCGCTCCCCTCCTCCTCCTCCTCAGCTCAGAGCTGGTCACAGCCAGGGCTCTGCTTTTATCCCTCCTCCAGCCGGGAGTGTTCCCAATGCATCCAACCCTCTCGGCAGAGCAGGGAGCTGGGAGCCTCCCCCAGCTAATCGGGTGTTTCAGGCTGTGAACATCCCCCCCCCACCCCCCACTCCCAACACCCCCCTCCCCACACCTCTCCCGGCGCCGCAGCTGCGGGGAATCATGAATATTCCCCCTGCCATTAGCATCGGCTGGATTTAGGGATTTAGTTGCCAGACATTTGGAGATGTGCGGCAGGGCTGGGGTGCCAGGCTGCAGGGATGGAGGATGTCTCTCTCTCACACCTGCAGCCCACCCACTCCTCCCCCGGCACGTGTTCCTGCACTTTGGTGGCACCGGGGACATTGAGCATCCCTGTGCTCCTGTCCCCACCGCCCAGAGCGGAGGAGTCAAAGTGTGACCCCAGCACGGAGCTCCTGTGGTGCAGCCCCCAGCCCACCCTCCCCCCGGGCACCACTGCCCGGCTGTGACCAGAGTGCCCAGGGCTGTCACCAGCTGGCACGCTGTACCCGACCGGCACCTGCCTCGGCACCTCCCAAATCCCTGCTGTGAGGGGCAAAGCCGTGGGCACCCTTGGAAACAGCTTTCCGTGGAGGAGCTGCCCTGGATCTGCAGGGCTTGGTGGCGGGGAAGGGCTGGTCACCTCCTGGCACAGGGGCCCGGGTGTCACCTGTGGGTGTGCTGGCAGTGCCCTGGCCCCTGCCACAGACCCCCTGGAATCACACGCCCTGTCTGGACCTCAGATCCTTCCTGGGCCATGGACCTGCTGGTGCACAAATCCCGTGGGACATGGACCCTGTCTCTGCCATGGATCCTGCCTGTGCCATGGATCCTGCCTGTGCCATGGATCCTGTCTCTGCCATGGATCCTGCCTGTGCCATAGATCCTGCCTGTGCCATGGATCCTGTCTCTGCCATGGATCCTGCCTGTACCATTTATCCTGCCTATGCCATGGATCCTGCCTATGCCATGGATCCTGCCTGTGCCATGGATCCTGCCTGTGCCATGGATCCTGCCTGTGCCATGGATCCTGCTGCATGCCAGATCCCTCCTGCCTGTGCCACAGACCCACTGGCACAAGGCTGTTTCCCCGTGCCTGGTGAGGGGCTCATGAGGTGGCCTGTGAGGAGGACAGGGGGTGACAGTGACGATGACAGTGACAGCTTGGGATGTCCCCTCTCCCAGGCCCCGCAGAAGGGACAGCAGCTCCATCCTTAAAAGCTTCCCTCGCTCCCGGCCCGGCCGAGCTGTCCTAGTTTTCTCCGGCTGTTGTTCTTCCTCCGTCACGTGCGGGCTGGGCATGGAGTGCTCCGGTACAGCTCCAGCTCCCCGGCTGGCTCTGGGCTGGGCTCCGAGCTGCTCCCCAATTCCCCCCACTCAGAACTCCCCCCTCGACCCCGCGCCGGGTCCCGGTGCCCTCTGGGCCCGTGCTGGAGGATCCGTGGAAATTCGATCCCCCGGGAGTGGGGACAAAAGGGGCTGTGAGCGTGTCCCCTCCCGGGTGACCCCAGAACAGGGCACAGAGGTCCGTGGAACCACAGCCCCATCCCACGTCGCTCAGGGTCTGCATTATCCTCTGAAATTCGGGATAACGGGGAGCAGGGGGGGAAGGCTCTTCCCGGAGCCCTGAAATGGCCGTGCTGCCCGAGGCAGGAGCGTGGCAGCAGCTGCCGGCTCTGTCTGAGCACAGCCTGTCCCTGTCCTTGTCCCTGTCCCCGTCCCCTCGGTGACGGTTTTAGGAGGCAGAAGCACGTCCTGGTGTCGCAGTGTCCTGCAGCCAGGGTTTGGATCATCCCTGTTCTGGGATCAGTGACCCCATTTTCACGCTCCTTGGGAGTGGATCAGCCAAAACGCTGCTGGAGACTAAAATCCATGCGGCCCTCGCTCGGTGCCTGCTGTGCCACATCCCAACACTCATCCAGCCGGATTCCAGGCTGAGCCTCCCGTACCTGCCCTGTCCGTTCTGTCCCTTATCACTGGCTGTCCCTGGGTGTGGAATTCCAGCACGGAGCCCCTGGAGCTGCAGTGCCAGCAGTGGTGGGGGAAAGAGGCTCTGAGCGGGACCTCCAGGGGCTCTGGGACACGTGGGCAGCCCTGGGGATCTGGGGTGTCCCATGGGAGCGGGGGTCCCCCAAAAACGCCATCTCCCAACCAGCGGTGGGTGTTCAGGATGCAGCACCCAGATTCTGGGTGTCCGGTACGGAGTGCCCAGTCCAGAATGTCTGGGATGCAGTGCCCCAATTCCGGGTGTTCACCAGTGGGGTCTGTCTTCCAGAATCCAGTGGCTATTCAGCATAAACCCAACTTACGTCCATAATTTCTGCATTATTTTGGATAAATCATCCCTGAGGGAGACACACAAGCTGTGGGAGGACTAATTCCAGTGGTGGGAGGAGGAATGCTGTGACAGCAAGGCCATGTCTCCCGTTTATCCAGCCCTTTCTGGGAAAACCTTGGCTGCTTTGGGGATGCTCCAGGGATGCTCCTGGCCACGCTGGGGCTGTCAGCTCCCAGTGGGTCACTGGTGCTGCTGGTGCAGCTCTGGCACAGAGCAGTGTGTCCGTGAGGGGCTGCAGCAGCTTTTCTAGGGATCTCAGCAGTGCAGGATTCATTCCAGCAGCTTTTCCAGAACTCCTGGTGCTTTGGGCGGGAGTCGGGCTCGTTTAGCACAGGATTCCAAATGTTGCGGTGGGGTAAAATTGAGGAGGGAAAAAACCCCACGAACGACTTGTGAAATTAGGGGATATTTTTGTGCGTCTCAATCTCCTCATTAGCGGCGCGGGATCCTCCCGGCCCCGGGGAAGGGGGTGTGAGGGGCTCCGTGCCAAGTGCCGACGGATAAGGAATCCCCGTGGATGGGCAGCACCGTGCTCAGCCGGTCCCCAGATTAATTCCTTGGAAAGGGCACTGCCTTCCCTGCTTCCTCCTAAAAGATCTCTTTGCCATGGAGCTGCCAGTGGGGTTAAACCCCCCCCCTTGGAACACTCCCTCCAGCACCAAACTCAAATTTAGGAATTCTTCCCCAATTCTTCCGCAGCCAGGAATGTTAGAATCATAGAATCATGGAATGGTTTGGATGGGAAGGGGCATTAAAACCCATCCAGTGTCATCTCCTGACACGGGCAGGGACACTTTCCGCTATTCCAGGTTGCTCCAAGCCCCGTCCAAGCTGGCCTTGGACACTTCCAGGGATCCAGGGGCAGCCACAGCTTCTCTGTTCATTCCCCAATATCCCTCTTTAACACTGACAAACCACAAACTTCAATGGCTTTGATGTCGCTTTTCTCCGGATCTTGATGGATTTAAGCCAAGCTTTTCCTGGGAAAGGGTAATCCTGTGGTGAAGGAGGTGATTTGTAGTCACTGATCCATCCCGGAGGGTCCCGCATGCGGAACTGGAGCAAGGAATGTTGTGTCTGCTGGCACCAGGCCCCCATGGTTGGGAGAGGAGAGGAGATATCCGAGGGATGCCTGTAATTAGCCCGAGCGTTTAATTTAATCAAACAAGGGGCTAAAGACTTAAGCAGCCCCGTTGGTCTGAAAGCCTCGTGATTCCGAATTGTCTTAATCCCGAATTATCTTAATCCTGCCTTGGCACAGCCAGTACCGGGATCACCTCCTGAATCCCCGGGATGGGCGGGGCTCAGCAGCCGCCCTTGGCACTGACTCTGGGGGTACCAGGGATTGGGGGGGGTTCAGGGAAGGAGGAGGTTCTGTGGGGAACCCGGTCTGGTCATAGTCATGGAATCATGAAATGGGTTGCGTTGGGCTGGGAGGGACCTGAAAGCCCACCCAGGGCCATCTCCTGCCAGGATGAGGTTGGGCAGAGAAGCTGTGGCTGCCCCTGGATCCCTGGGAGTGTCCCAGGCCAGGCTGGACAGGGCTTGGAGCCATCTGGGCTGGTGGGAGGTGTCCCTGCCCATGGCAGGGGGTGGCAGAATGAGATGAGCTTTGAGGTCCCTTTCCACCCAAACCATTCCGTGATCCATGATTCTATAATTCACAACTTTATTATTTATAGTCTGCTGATATTTTGTGCTGAAGCAGCGTCTGCAGCATCGCCGTTATTTCCGTGCCGTCACATCCATCGTTCCTGGCCCTTTCCATTTGCCCTGAGGCGTTCCTGTTCCATTTCCCAGTGGATCAGAGCAGCGGAGGCTTCCAGGGCCGAGGGCTTTGTGCTCCTTCATCCCTGCCTGTGATGGTGATGATGATGGGTGTGCAAGTGCTGTCAGTGGGGTCTTGTACCCCTACTTTGGGGTCTCCCAGCTGGAATGCTGAGGACGTTGAGCTCCATCCCTGGGGATGAGGAGGGTTGGCGGGAGCAGGGGGCTGGGGCTGTTTACAGCACCGGGATGCTGCGATGGGGCAGCGCCATCGGCGGATCCAGCTCATCCCAGGCAGGATCTGGCTCATCCTGGGCAGGATCCGGCTCATCCCGGGCAGGATCCGGCTCATCCTGTGCCGCGGGAAGCGGCTCCCCAGAGGATGCTCCTTCAGTGTGAAGCGCATGCTGACAAGACAAACAACTTTATTAATTTAAGCTGCCTAATGGGCTCTGGAGCAGCGATGCAGCGAGGGCAGGGAGGGCACAGAGCTGCCTCCGCCCGGGCATGGGACATTCCCGCTCCATAAAACTCCATCCTTGGGCATCAGAGGCAAATTCCCCGTGTGGAGCCATCTGGGAATTACGGGCCACAACCAAAATGGGTCCCTGTTTTTGAGGAGTTCGAGGTGCTGGGAATGGCAGGATTGGGAATGTGGGCGCTCCTCGTGCAGTTACAGTTCCAGTGGGTTTGGCCTTGGCTCGGTTTGGATCCCAAGGAGTGAGCAGGGATGTTTTCCTGGTGCAGGTGAGAGTGACCTGATGTTGCACACACTGTCTGTCCCAGGATGCTGCAGCATTGGCTGCTGGGCTTGTGGTGGGATGTGCTTCTTCCACGTCGGCACATTCCTGGCTGCCTCTGGGACGCAGAGATGCCGGAGGATGGGGCTGGGGACCCACGGCAGCACGTGCCAAGTGGAAAGCACTAATGCAGGCGTGGAATTCCTGCGGAAAATGCTGTCTCTTGCTTCATCTGCTGCTTCCTCAGGCGAGAGGAGCCTCAAGGTGACCGTGCTTGGCACGTTGTCCTGTGGCACTGGGGTCGTCAGGCTGTGCCGGAATCTGCCCCGCGGTGCCGCTGGTGTCCAAGGGGCTCCTGTGTCCCTGGGAGTCCCACTGCTCTGGAGCAGGACCCCTGGTGTCTCCCCTGTGGCAGGGGTGGTTTCCTGGAGGGAGGATTTGGGGTGAAATCCACCCAATTTCTGCTCCTGCAAGGGCTTCCCAGCTCCTACAGTGGCTGATGCATCCAGAGAGGTTTTCCTCAAAACCTTTGCTTTCCTCCTTTGGGATCCAGTTAACCCCAGGGTAAGGATCCCTGGGGGATGCCCATGATGCCCATGGGGGCCCCATTTTTGGGGACACCCCGCCACCACCTTCCAGGTGCTGCCACTTCTCCACTCCATTCCTCACGGGATGGAGCATCCTGGACATCCCGAGCCCGTTCAAGGATGCTCCCCACCCCCACGGCTGCAATTCCTGCTGTTCCTCATGGCTGGGAGTATCCCAGACACCCTGAGCCCATTGCAGGGTGGCCCCCATCACCAGGACCTGCAATTCCTGCTGTTCCTCATGGCTGGGAGTATCCCGGGCACCCTGAGCCCATTCCAGGGTGCCCCCCATCCCCACGGCTCCAGGTCCTGCCGCTCTCCCGTATGGAAAAGGGCTGGCAGAGGGCGCAGAGCCGGCAGCACGTGGCAGAAGGTTTAAATTAGGGCTGTTCTCTCTGTGATTAATCGGTGCCTTCGGGCTCGATGGAGATTGATGGTCACCGGGAGGCTCGGGAGCCATTCCCGGTGCCCTGGGGAGGAGACCGGAGCGGCAGCGCCGGCAGCGCCATCAATAGCGGGGCTGGGCTGTGTCGGCGGCGATGAGGGAGGCGGGGGATGGAGACGGGATGAGACAGGAAAAGACAGCGCTGGGCTGGAACAGCCCTTGCCCCTCCCGGCAGCGGCAGCTCTTGGGGCTGCTCTGGGGAAGGGGACCGGGGGGTGGGGAGAGCTCACTCCGTGCCGTACGTGGTTCCGCGGCGAGGATGCTGAGGATGGGGATGGAGCGGAGCCTTCGCTGCCGTGTGCCAGTCACTGGGGCCGGGCTGGGCACAGGGCCTGGCTGTGCCCGGCCTTGCCGAGCTGGCTCCGGGTGTGCCGAGCCCCTCCACTCCCAGGGAGCTGCTGCAGGAGAGGAGCTCCAGTACAGCGGGAAGGACACGGAGCAGCTGCTGGGGGTGGTTGTGTTTGGAAAGGAGTAGGGTTGGCAACACCCGGAGTCACCGCCCCATGCCCGATCCTCAGTCCCAGGGGAATGGTGCCATTGCTGCAGTGCCAGTGGGTGCTGGGGGTGGGGGCACCTCCGGGTCCCCCCATCCGGGGTCGTGGTGCTGGTGCCAAGCAGGGCTGGGGTGAGCCCTCCTGTGAGACTCCGTGTGCTTGGAAAAATGGAAACTTAAAATGGTCAAATTCCAATGAAAGGCTCTGGCGGAGCCTGGTTTGATAACAAAGGCACAGGGAAGCTGTGGCTGCCCCATGATCCCTGGAAGCATCCAAGGCCAGGCTGGACAGGGCTTGGAGCAACCTGGGCTGTGGAAGGTGTCCCTGCCCTTGGCAGGGGGTGGGACTGGGTGGGCTTTAAGGTCCCTCCCCACGCAAACCATTCTGGAATTTCAGAAAGTGCCGGGTGCTGCCCTCGGGTCACCCCAGCCCCATGGGATGCTCCAGGCTGGGCAGAGGGGCTGGAAAGCTGGG
>JAWWEU010000040.1:199335-214003 GCA_035583155.1 Acropternis orthonyx | reverse complement strand
AACAGGGACAGGAGGGGAGGGAACGGCCTGAGGCTGGGCCAGGGCAGGGGCAGGGGGGACATGAGGGGGAATTTGTGTCTGGAAAGGCTTGCCCAGCCCTGGCACAGCTGCCCAGGGCAGTGGTGGAGTCCCCATCCCTGGAGGGATTTCAAATCCCTGTGGATGTGGCACTTGGGGACATGGGTCAGAGGTGGCCTTGGCAGTGCTGAGGGAAGGGTTGGACTTGATGGGCTCAGATGGCTTTTCCGAGCTCAGTTAGTCCATGGTTCTCAGGCTGTGCTGCCCTTCTCCCAGCCAGCTCTCAGGCCCTCTCCCACGGTCCCTGGCCGTGCTCTCTGCCCCTCAATGCCATTGAAAACCCTCCAGGGCTGCCGTGGCCACCCCACACTCGTCCCTCGAGTGGCTCCGGGACGCGGTGCCGCGGTGTCGAGTGCCAGCTCTGAATGGGGCACTGAGGGAGCTGGAGCAGGAGAGGCTGGAGAGCAGGAAAGGCAGGAGAGGCTGGAGAGCAGGAGAGGCTGGATAAGTGCCCACTTCACGCTTCACTGCCAGAACAAGCACCTGCTCAGGGCCAGCGAAGCCACTGTGGATGTCACCAGGAGCCCCCCTCCCTCGTCCCCTCCTCACATCCCTGCAGTCCTCGAGGCTGGCACTTCCCTGGGGCTGTTGCTGCTCCCAGTGTCATTCCCGTGGTTGCAGCATCTCCACACGGCTCCTGGAAGCCCGGGAAGGAGCTGTCGGAGCATCTCCACCCACGCAGTGCCAGGTCCTGAGCTGAGCTTCCCAGCGCTCCGCGGGCTTTGATGTGGAAAAGCCGGTCCCCAAATGCTCCTGCTGTTCACTGCTCGTGGTGTGCGTGTTCCACCAGCTGCCTGTTCCCTGTCACCGCCTTGTCAGCCTCCGGGATGGATCTCTGGGGTGGATTTCCCACCCGGCACGTTCCCTGGTGAGCCGAGCGTGGCAGGTTCAGCCGAGGATGAACCGTGGGGTGACACCACTAATGAACCATCTCACTTTCCCTCCCCTCCCTTCACGCTCCCGGGAGCAGGAGCCTGGGACTCCAGGGTATCCTGGGAGCCTCTCTTGCTCTGGATCGGATCCTTCCCCCAGAGCTTGGCTCTGCCCTGGCACGAGCTGTGCAGCCCCCGACTGGGGCAGGCCCCCCCACCCTGTGGTCCCTTGGGGGCTGCTGTGTCCCCGTCTGCAGTGCCAGCCCCACTCCCGGTGCTGGCAGTGGCATCTGGCGTCTCCCCCTCTCCCTCCCCCCGCTGCTCGTTCCGCGCGTGTCGCTGGGAGTTGATTAGCTCTGCTAATTGCTTTACAAATAATGAGCTTCCCTAATTGCGCTGGCAGGGAGGGGGGCTCTCCCCACCTGCCATCCCACGGTGCCGCCAGGCTGTGGGTCCCTTTGGCTCCTCCAGGGTCCCCCCATGAGTGTTGGCATCCGGGATTCTTGGAAGAACCCCCAAAATCCTGAGCACGGGTTGCTGGGAGCTCTGGCTCGTCCCCGGGGTGTTGGGCCACCTCCCCCTGCTCTGTGAGCCGGTGAGTGCTCTGGGATTGGTGGGATGTTCCACCAGCTGCCTGTTCCCTGTCACTGCCTTGCCGGCCTCCGGGATGGATCTCCAGCATGGATTTCCCACCCGGCACATTCCCTTGGCAAGCCAAGCATGGCAAGTTCAGCCGAGGATGAACCGTGGCTGATACCACTAATGACCCATCTCCCCTTCCTCCTCTCTCTTCCTGCTCCTGGGAGCAGGAGCCTGGGACCCCAAGGTAGCCTGGGAACCCCTCTTGCTCCAGGTTGGATCCTTCCCCCAGAGCTTGGCTCTGCCCTGGAATGAGCTGAGTGGGGCAGGTCCCCCCCGTCCTGGGGACCCTTTGGGGGCTGCTGAGTCCCTGGGGAGCCCCGGAATGTGAGAGCTGGGTTTGCCAACCCTGGTGCCAGGAGCATTTCCAGCTGCTCCAGATGTGCCTGCATCCATCATCGCCCCTTGGGAAGGGTCTGGGAGCAGGACCCCCCGGCAACCAGGAGCACTCCATGTTCAATCCCCCCTGGAATCCTTTGTGGCGGATACGAGCTGCTGCTTCCCTGAAAATAGACTTTAATTAGCCCCCGCCTGATGTAAGGATGTTAATTTGACAGGAGAGCTGGAATTCTGTCGTCCTGTTGGGTGTTCAAAGCCATGTGGGGGTTATTTCAGGAGGAGGGAATTTGAGGGACTGCCAGCACCCGCTGCTCACTGTCCCCCTTTTGAGATGTTCCAGCCCTCATTTTAACCAAAAAGCTGGTTTCTTGCCCTGGGTTCCCCAGCCTATGAGAAAACCGCATGTTGTCATCAGTTTTGGGGTTGAAATCCCTGTCTCCATGTTCAGGGACGGAGGTGAGCAGGTCCCCCCCCCTCCTCCAGCAGCTCCCTGAAGATGAAGCTCCATGCTTTGACTTTCTCACTAATAGAACAACTTCCTCGCTGCACACCTTTAATTAAATGAGATCCTTGGTTTTAATTAATTTTTGAATGGCTGATGACTCTCTCCAGGAGCTGGGGAGAGCCGGGACCAGCATTTCATTGAATCATGGAATCCCAGCACGGGTTGGGTTGGAAGGGGCCTTTGAAACCGCCCAGTGCCACCCCCTGCCATGGGGTTCCACCAGACCCGATTGTTCCAAGCCATGTCCAACCTGCCCTTGAATATTCCAGGTTTTTGGGGCAGCCACAGCTTCCAGGGTGCCTCAGAAGGACGTTACTTCAGTTGAGCTCTTGGCCTTGAAAAATGGTTTAAACTCTGCAAAGTCTTTCTCTGTGCCGGTAATCGCCGGCGTTTGCCGGTCGTGGAATTTCGTTAACATCCCGCTGTTCCATTGATTTCGAATGTTTATTTGCACAACCTCCTGCGTCCGAGTTCCTGAACGGCTTCCCAGAGCCCTCAGCCACTGCTCCCCCTGTGCTGTGAAATGTCCTTTGTTGGGCCACCAGAGTGGGATTTAACGGGGCTGAGGGGCGGGGAGAGGCGGATTGGGCACTGAAACATTCCCATTACCCGCTCCTGGCACGGCCCAGCTGAGAATTCAGCCCAGGCTGAGAATTCCCCAAGGGTGGGCTGGCATTTGGAAGCAGCAGCAGCACGACGTGAGGGTGCAGCCGCTGCCACCACGGGGCATCCGGGGCTGGCGTGGTGTGACCGTGGGTACTGGCACGGCACGGGGATGGGGATGGGAACGGTGCCGGTGCTGGGGGTGCTCTGCGCTGGTGGCCCCATTTTGGGGTGTTCCCACATGGCTGCAGACCCGTGAGATGCTCCAAGGCAGCTTTGGTGAGGATTCAGCCCCCCTACCTTGGCACATCTGGGGCCAGCGCGGTGCCGCTGCGGGCCCTGGTGTGGCACAGGGATGGCACAGGCTTGTCTGTGCCACTGGGCCCTGTTTTGTGGTGGTCCCCTCTTTGGGGTGGAACCACGTGGCTGCAGGCCCATGAGATGCTCCGATGCAGTTCTGGTGAGGGCTCAGCCCCCACCTACATGGCCATGGCTCCTCCAGGACTCCACCAGCGCCGGGGCCACCCAGGGCTTTGCCGTCCTCATTCCTGCGCTCCAGCGGGATGGGATTAGGGATTTAACTGCCTGTACCAGACAGACACTTAAATAAGCCATAAATTTGGAGTTTGTTAGTGAGGATTAATTAGTGTTTGCACAGGGCTTTGCCTCACAGGGCAGCGCTCAGTGTCACGGAGCTTCGCCGTGACCTTGACGAGGTGGGGAGAGTCTTATTGCCTGGGTCCTCCTGTTGAATCCCACCGTGGCCAGTGGAGGGAACAGTCCAGGAGTCACCCTGAGGATCTGGGGACCAGGGATACTCCAGGAGTGTGAGGGCAGGAACCAGCTGGGCTGGCAGTCCAGAAAGAGGGGCTGGCAGTCTGGGAAGAGGGGCTGGCAGTCTGGAAAGAGGGGCTGGCAATCTGGGAAGGGGAGCTGGCAGTCTGGAAAGAGGGGCTGGCGTGCTCCACTGGGAAGGGGCCGAGGGGAGGTTGGTGGGTGCCACAGCAGCTCCTCCGTGCTCAGCTCAGCCTGCCCAGCCAAGCTCCTGCTGCTCCGGGGGCTGGAGCAATGCCAGGGATGTGCCCTGGGGGACAGCAGGTGCTGAAGTGGGGGGCACCCGCACGCCCAGTGTCACAGGGCTGAGCCCATCCTGTGTCTCATCCCCTTGGCTTAATCCTCCATCTCTGTGCCATGTTTTTTCCACGGAGCAGGGGCAGCGGGTTCCGTGGTGCAGGAATGAGGAGTTACTCATCCCGCTGCCCTGGATCCCCCTGGAATGGGGGCAGCTCCGTGTGGCAGCGGTGCAACCCCGGGGGGGACATCCTGGGGCAGTGCCCGTGGTCCGGGGGGTGATGCTGCTGTAGGAGCGGGAAGCCCCCCCCCGGCAGCCCTGCTCGGACCCCCCGGCACCGCAGGATTTATCAAGTGGCTCAGCTCCAGCCCTGGCACGGGGCCGGGAATATTTCTGGCACTGGCTGAATTACGGAGTCGCCTCCATCCCCGAGTGCCTCGCTGGGAAGCAGAGCAGCAGTGCCGGCCTTCCCGACGGCACCAACACATTCCCGAGCCGTGCCAGAGCTGCCTGCTGGCCACCCACCAGCTGTGCCATCCTCGTGTCCCCAGCCAGGGGCTTAATCTTATATGGGGCCAGGGAAAAGCTCTCTCCCTTCTGGAGAACCGGCTCTGGGGGCCAGCACAGCTGGCACCATGTCCCGACTGCCCGCCACAGCTCCGTGCCCATCACGTGGGGTGCCAGGGAGCTTTTCTGTGCCACGGGTGGTGCCCAGCAAGTGTGGAAGCTCCTATTTCCAGCGGGTATCCTGTCTCTGCTGGTCCCACATCCTGCCAGAATAGGGCGCTGCCCTTGGCTGCCTGCGAAGGGATTTTCAGCCCTTGCACACCTCAGGAGACTCCTCCGGGATGGGGTTGGTGCTGGCTGTGGGGCCCTGGGGATCTCCTGGCAGGATCCGGCCCATTCCCATCCCCAGTGCTGGCAGGGCCGTGGTGATGCGGGCGGAGAAGGGAACGTCTCCAAGGAGCAGCCTCAGAATGAACAGCATCAAGGACAATAAACTCTATCAAAGCTTCATTCATTTAGGGAGGAGCTGAGTGCCGGTGTCTTTATGCACTCACTGCCTCTCCCATCGGACTCTTCTCCTCCATTTCCGACTGCTTTTGCCTGTTCTCCCTCTTTTCCATGTTTTCCTCCCCACCTTGGGGCAATCTGCGCAGGGCTGTGCCCATGGCGCTGTGCCCGTGGGCGGAGCTGTGTGCCAGGGGCTGTGCTCCACCAGCGTGGGCTGGGAAGCTCCCAGGGTTGGGTTGGGCTGGGCTGGGTTGGGTTGGGTTGGTTTACACTTGGTCACGTTGGGCCACCTTGGGTTGCGTTGAGGTGCGTTGGGTCAAATCCCCACGGCCGTTTCTCTTGGAAAGCTCCCCTTTTGGCTCAGCCTCTGCAGGGGTTTGATCTCCGTGGGACACCCTCGAGCATGGGCCGGGCACCCCAAGGGGATGGTTTATCCACCCCCGGCCACCCCCACCCCAAATTTTCCGTCATCCCTTCCCCTCACAGAACTGCCACTTGGGGAAGCCCAGCCTGGCACCACGAGGCTGCTGCCACATCCTCCTGGGGGAATGCTGGGGTTATCCCGGGATCCCCCTCGGGGTTCGGTAGAGCTTGGGGTGTGGGAGTGGGCAGACACCTGTGAGAGAGGGTGGGGGAAGCGATGCTGATCCCAGAGGGGCTTTGGGAACTCCCCTGACCTGTGTCCCCCTTCTCTTCCCCCTCTGCAGGACAAGAACAGGAAGCTGAGGCCCCTCTATGACATTCCCTACATGTTCGAGGCCCGGGAATTCCTGCGGAAGAAGCTCATTGGGAAGAAGGTACGGAGGGGGGGACAAGGGGTTGAGGGGACAAGGGGACAAGAAAGGGGACGAGGCCAGTGGTGACTCTGGGGGTGCTCATGAGGGTCCAGGACCCGCCGGTGCTGCTGGTGCCATACAAGTCCTTGTGGACAATCCCAAGGCTCTCCTCAGGGAATTCCGGGGTGCACCCAAATCTGGATCACCCTTTGAAGGGTTGCAATCCCCATTTCCCAGGAATGCCACGTGGCTTCTCCTTTTGTTTCCCCAGCATGTTTTCCTAGGCTGATTTGGAGCAATTCAGGGAATGAGGAATGGATTAAGTACCGGAGCGCGCGCTCCGGATGCAATTTTCCAATGCTCATAAAATGGTCAAATAAAATCAATTCCCTTCGTAGCGAGGCCGTCGCTGCTGCTCGGCGAGGGCTGTTTTGCTGCCTAATTGCATCTTTCCAGCTCAGAGCCCCGCCTCGGTATTCCAAAGCATAAGGAAAGGGGAAAATAGCAGCTCGTGAGACCTTTCAGTGGGAAATCTGGTGCTTCTTGGAGTTGGAAGAGGATGTTGGGGTGTTGGTGGGATTTGTGATGGGAGCAGTGGGACCTGGAATGGAATTGCAGGTGATTCTGGAGGGTCCTGACACCTTGGTGTGGTCCCAGTTTGAGTCACCCCGAGGCTACTGGTGCCAGTTTTCCTCTATCCACCGTCACTGGAGCAAGCCCTGTTGGAATAGGGTTTGCTGTCCACCCCTCCTATCACCGTCCCTGTCCCCAAAGTGGCTGCTCAGGGTTCGGTGACCTCCCAAAACAGCAGCACCAAGCCCAGGGCGCTCTTCCTTCAGCCTTGCCCTCGCTGCCAGCACTGATCCTGCAGGAAAATCCTGCTTTTCCCAAACCCAATCCCACCCTGGCAGTGAGCTGCTGACACCAGAGCAGTGGCTGCTGGTGGAGAGGTCCACTGGGACCCCTGGGAGCGCAGCCCGTGGCACGGTTCCAGCACTGGGGGCTTTGGGGGGACGAGCTGGGGAGCCCTGGGACATTGGGAAGCCCTGGGATTCCGGGAGCCCAGCCTGCCCTGGGTTCCTGGCATTTCTGTGGATCCCTGGGCTTCCAGAGAGATTTGCCTGCCCTGAGTTCCTGTCCTGTTCTGGGGAGCCGATGGCATCCCCTGGGCCTGCAGTGAAAACCATCCCCTGCCATTGCTTCCCGAAATAATTCCCTCTGGAGAAAGCACCGAGGCGGGGGATGAGGAGGAAACATCCCTGTTGTGGCTGCCGTGGCCCCTTCTCCGTCTGTTCATGCTGGGAGAGGAGCTGGGATGTGGGAAACCACCCCTGGAGTCCCTGTCCCCGGGAAGAGACGGAATATGATACATTTTCCCTCTCGCCCTTTCATGCCAGCAGTGGGAAGGTTCCAGGCTGGGACTTTCACAGCTCCTAAAGAGCAGGTTTGGGGTTTCTGGCTCTCCTGCCGGTGCCTCTCTGAGCACCACCACGTCCTTCCCAGTGCTGTGGAATTTGCCCGGTGGCAGGGGATGGTCCCGAGGCCGCGGCCGTCAGGCTGCCGGGGCCGCTATGGATTTGTGGAATGAATCTGTGGAGCGTGGCGGGAAGGGCCGGATCCTCCACACATCGATCGCGCTCCGCCGGGGAGCGGCTCCGGATAATTACCGTGGCGCAGGCGATGGATCGGGGCTCTTCCCTAATTAACTGGGGGATTAATCGCTCACAGGGAGGGAGCTGGCATCGGAGAGCTCCAGGATAAATGTCCCCTGTGCATGGAAGCGATGCCGCCCCGTTCCTGCGAGCTGCTCAGGAGGGCTGGAGGCGGGGGCCGGGAGCCCCCAGTGACAGATGTGTCCCATCCCTGTGTCCCATCCCCATCCCCGTGTCCCTTCCCTATGTCGCATCCCTGTGTCCCATCCCCATCCCTGTGTCCCTTCCCTGTGTCCCTTCCCTGTGTCCCTTCCCTGTGTCCCATCCCTGTGTCCCTTCCCTATGTCCCATCCCTGTGTCCCATCCCCATCCCTGTGTCCCTTCCCTGTGTCCCATCCCCATGTCCCATCCCCATCCCTGTGTCCCATCCCTGTGTCCCATCCCTATGTCCCATCCCTGTGTCCCATCCCCATCCCTGCGTCCCATCCCCATATCCCATTCCTGTGTCCCACCACTGTGTCCGATCCCCATATTCCATCCCCGTGCCCGATCCCCATCCCTGTGTTGCATCCCTGTGCCCCATCCCATGCCCCATCCCTACATCACATCCCTGTGTCCCATCCCCGTCCCTTCCCTCTCGGGAAAGCTGATTCCAGCCGGGAATGCCACTCATCCACAGTCCAATCAGCCCAGCGTCAGTGCCAGCAGACCTGGAAAGCAGCAGTTGGGGGTTTCCCGGTGGTTTTCGAGGGCATCCACCTGTGTCTGGTCCCCTTAGAGGTGCCAGGATGATTCCCGGGATGCTTCCTGGGATGCTCCTTTCGGGGTTACCAACAGCAGTGCTCCCAGAGATCAGACTTGGGAAAAAAGAAGGGATGTGTTGGACCAGGAAAAACATTTTTCCCGGGAACATCATCCCTCTTCCCAGAGGAGCAGGGAAGGCTTTGGCAGACTTTGGCAGAGTTTTGGAATGATGGGCAATTTTTCTTGTGTGTTACTGGAGCTCGGAAGCTCTGGGAGAGGCCGGCATGGCTGCTTGAGAGGGGTTTGTGGGAAGATCCCACTTTCTGGTGCAGCTGGAGGTGGTGGCAGAGGGGATTCATCCCTCGGAAGCTGTGCTGTGCTGGGAGCTGGGATCCTGTGCCTTGGAATGTGCCTCTGCTGGGGTGGCTTTGCAGGGCTCCAACTCTGGAGCGTCACGGGAACGGGCTGCGTCATCCGCTGCTTCCACGGGTGAAATTGGGGAGGATTTGGCTGTTGGGGAGGATTTGGCTGCTCAGAGCCCAACTGGGAGAGATGTTTTCCCGCCTGTGCTTGGAATAAGCGGCGCGTGCGGCTGCAGCGGAGCAGGGGGGGAGCTGCAGTGGGCTGGGCTGGCTCCCTGACAGCAGGGGAGGGGGAAGAGGCAAATGGGATTATTCCCGGTGTAATGATCTGAAATTCAGGGATATTTCCTCTCCCTGCGTCCCTCTCCCTCCTCCTGACGCTCCCCAGCCCAGCACTTTCATGGTTATCCCACGCAGGAAGGTCGATCCTGCCCCGGGGCTCAGCTCGGGGGCTCCGTGGCCCCTCCGGCTGCTCCAGGAGCCGGAGGCAGGAGGGAACTGGGAACCCCGGGATCCGCCGGCTCCGCTCTCGGCGGTGCTGGAGGTGCTGGAGGCTCCGTGGGAGCTGCTGTGGAGCATCCCCGTACCACATCCCAGCCTTTTCCAGGAGGGATGATGGGAGGATGCAGAGCTGGAGGGGGCTAGGGAAGAGCTCAGTGAAGCCGACTTCTGCTTGCCATTCCCAGGAAATCCTCCTCCCTGCAGCAGGATGTGTGGAGAGGCTGGGATGAGCCACACACCGACCAAGGGAGGGAAATTGCTGCTCCAGAGGGAAAATGTGTCCCTGGATCTGCCCCCCGGGGGTCCTGCTGCCCCTGCTGTGCCTTCTGCGTCCTCTCATCCCACCGGGATTCGTGCCACATTCCCAAGGAGGTTTTCCCAGCACAAGGCCCCCAGACTCCTGATCCCCACCCACATTCCCAGCCTGGCCCCCGGCAGGTCTCTGGGTCCCTCTTCCCGGCCTCGGAGGCAGACGGGGGGCACCCACCCCCAACCCCCACGGCCCCCTCCCTTTCCTGCCACCCGGCACGAGCTGCCAGGGAGGTAAAAATATTCCCTGGGAGCGGGTGACGCCGCCGGGCCGGGAGATCCGCGGGCGTTCCGGGTATTTATAGCCCGGCAGGTCTGGGCTGCCACCCACCCCCCATCTGCGCCCACCCGGCCCCCCGCGTGTCCCCGAGGGAGGGGACAGGCCCCTCCGAGCCCCCCGGCACAGGTGGGAATATCAGGGGATGTCACTGGCATGTCCCGGAGCTCCCCCCCCACACACACACCTCCACCCCATGGCACCAAAAGTGGGGCTGTGCCCCCTGTGCCCCCCCAGCCCATCCCTCCCCAGGCGGACGAGCCCCTCTGTCCAGGCCTGCCCCCAGAGTGGGGTGAACCCCCCACCCCCGGCCCTGCTGCCCCCCATCCAGTGGGAACACATCCACTGCCAAGGGGTCCCGAGGCCGGAGCAGGGATCCTGTCTCTTCAGCCCAAACTGGGACTGAACTGGGACTGGACACCTCAGGAGTGGGGGTGGGCACTGGGGGGCTCTAGGGGTGCCCTCACCTCACTGGAACCGTGTGGGGACAGTGTGGGGATCCCATCCTGGGGCCACCTCCTGGGAACAACCTCGTTGGGAATTTGATGCTGGGGACAGCGTCCTGGGAGCCACATCCCTGGGGACGCCAGTGCTGGGCTGGTGCCTCCCGGGAAGTTTGGGGATTCCGGGAACCCCAGTGAGGGGCTGGCTGGTTCAGGGGCGCTCCAGGATTCCAGGGACCCCGATCCTGGGCTGGAAGGTCCGGAGTAGCTCCAGCATTCCAGGAACCCCAAGGAGGGGCTGGCTGGTCCAGGGGAGCCGCAGGATTCCAAGGATCCTGGCAGGTCCAGGGGAGCCGGGGTGGGTGACATTGACCGCGGTGGCAGCACGGAGGTTGCACAGCCACGGCTCCGTGTCGTGCTGCTCTTCCTGAGGCTGGATCTGCTCCCAGGAGCGGAGCTGGCGGAGTGATTTAATCCACACTGACTGCAGCTGACCTTGGAAACCCTCCCAGACACGGCCAGCACCGGCGCCGGCTGCGCCGGGTGAGCGGGGCCCGCTGGGGGTCCCAGGGGTGCAGGAGAGGACCCTGCGCCCACCCCGGTCCCCGACCACCCCCTCCTGCCCTCCCGGCCCCGCCGTGGTCACGTCACCCTCAGCACCCCGGAATTCTTTGCTCCGTGTTGCCACCGTGCTGGAGCTCTGGGAGTGTGGGGTGATGGTGACAGTGACGGTGATGGTGACAGTGACGGTGACGGTGACGGTGCCACATCTGGCATCGGACAGACCCGGCCCTGTGGTTGGGTGATTCTGGATGCTGTCCCTGCACCCCCAGTTCCTTTACCAGCTTTCCAGCTGCTTCCCCAAGCCTGGAGTGTTCCATGGGGTTGGTGTGACCTAAGGGTGGGACACAGCACTTCATGGAGTGGTTTGGGTGGGAAGGGATCTTCAAGGTCATCCAGTGCCACCCCCTACCATGGGCAGGGACACCTTCCATAGCCCAGGTTGCTCCAAGCCCCATCCAGCCTGGCCTTGGACACTCCCAGGGATCCAGGGGCAGCCACAGCTTTCCTGGGCAGCCTGTCCCAGTGCTCCACTTGACTTTGTTGAACCTCATCCCACTGATCCTGTACCATGGATCCAGCCTGTCTGCATCCCTCTGTGGAGCCTTCCTGCCCCAGGCATATCCAGCACAAACCACCCCTCAGCAGTGGAATGAACAGGACACAACAGGTCACATCCCTGCTGTGGGCTGAGGCGTCACCCTGTCCCCTAACCATTCCCACACTGTGCCATGCAATGCCATCCCCATCCCATCTCATTCCATCACATCCCCATCCCATCCCAAAGCCCACCCCCATCCCCACCCCATGCCATGCCAACCCATCCCCTCCCTCTTTGCTCCTCCCCTCCTGCTGACAATCCAGGATCCCACCCCGAGCTCTGGGTCCCCCCGTGCCCCCCGGCTCCTCCTGCACCTCTCCAGCCCCTTTGCTCGTCCCGAGCCAGGTGTTTCCCACGCCAGCCGCTCCTGAGCCAGACACTGCCAAAGCCCCGGAGCAGCTGAATTCCCAACCTGCCTCTCGGAGTAATCGGCGTCTCTTTTTCCCCTCCAGTGGTTCTGACACGAGCTTTGCTGCGAGGAATCGCTTTAACCGCTCCCCTTAATTGGCTCTTTCCTGCCGGAGCCCCCTCTCCGCTGCAGAAGAGCCTCAGCTCCAGCGCCCTGCCAGTGCTCCGACCTTTTCTGCATTTTTATGTTCATTTAATAAGCGATTTTTGGGATGAGCTGAGGGTTTGAAGGGGGTTAGGGATGCTCCTGCCTCGCCTGTCTGGCTGCCTTTGGCTCAAGCTGCCAGAGCGAGCGTTGGCCGTGCGGAACGGGCGCGGAGCCGTGCCTGGAGAAAATCCAGAGTGCCCAAGTCCAGGCCTGGGGCGGCAGGAGGCAGCAGCAGGATGTCCCCAGGGATCGCTGTGCCGCCCCTGTGTCGCCCCTGTGTGCCACCCTGTGTCCCCACACCAAGGCAGCCTTGGCCTCCCTCAGCTGAGCTGCCACTAAACCAGTAGGGATGGAGCTTTCCTGCGGAGGCAGAGCTGTGGGACTGGGTGGGATGGCATGGAAATGGTGCCTGTGGATGTGGGATGTGATGCTGGGAGCTGCTGAGGGGGTGATGGCCAGGACATGCTGGAGGTGATGAGTGGAAAAGGGAAGACTTTGTGGAGACCTTCCAGTGCCTAGAGCTCCAAGAGAGCTGGAGAGGGACTCGGGACAAGGCATGGAGGGACAGAACATGGGGCAACGGCTGCCAAAGAGCAGGGCTGGGTGGGATACTGGGAAGGAATTGGTGGGTGGGAGGGTGGGCAGGCCCTGGCAGAGGTTGGGCAGAGAAGCTGTGGCTGCCCCTGGATCCCTGGGAGTGTCCAAGGGCAGGTTGGATGGGGCTTGGAGCAACCTGGGCTATGGAAGTTGTCCCTGCCCATGGCAGGGGGTGGGATGAGATGAATTTAAAGGTCCCTTCCGACCCAAACCATTCCATGATTCCATGGTATCTGCATTCCCCCAGCTCATCCCGAGCCCCGGTGCAGCAGGATCTGCCCCCCAGGTGGTCCCCAGTACCTGCTGTTCCCCCCTGTCCCTGTCTGGGGACACCAGAGCAGTGGCAGCACTTGTCCCACCCAGTGGGTGGGTGTCGGTGACACGGGGACACCTGGCAGTGTCAGTGCCTGTGCCAGGACCCTGGGGTGGCACCTTGTCCTCCCTGGAGGTTCAATGTGCCCAGAAGCTCCACCAGTGCCGGCAACCACTGGGAAATGGCTCCATTCCCTGGGCAGGGGAAGGTGGAGGGGCGGCAGAGCTGATTCCAGAGGGTTTGGGCCCAGGGAGGATGAGGGCCTGGATGGCTTGTTCCAGGAGATTTGGGCACGGGGAGGATGAGGATGAGGGGCTGGATGGCTGGTTCCAGCGGGTTTGGCACAGGGAGGAAGGAGCAATGGAGCTGGCCCTGACCTTTGCCTGTTCCTGTGGCTGTCCAGGTGAACGTGTCCGTGGATTACATCCGCCCCGCCAGCAGCGCCACCGAGACCGTCCCCGCCTTCTCCGAGCGCACCTGTGCCACCGTGTCCATCGGCGGAATGTGAGTGCATCCCTGGCATTGCCTCTTCCCACCTGCCGTTCCCACCTGCCGTTCCCACCTGCCATTCCCACCTGGCACTCGTCAGGGCATTGTGGGGTCAGGTGTGACCACGGGGATGGACGGTGGCTCATCTGTGCCCTGCACTTCTCTTGGCTTGGGATCAGCACCCCCTCCCTGCATCCCAGGGTCGGGATTCTGTGGGATACAGTGGGAGGCTCCTGCCTGGGACCCCCCACCCGACTTGCCCCCTCCCAGCTACTGCAGTTTTGGGGGTCCTGAGATGAGGGACCCCCCAGTCTGGCTGCCTCGGGGGGTGGCTTTGGAGGAGCCATCTCTCTGCTGTGTACCGTGGGATGTCCATCCTTCCCAAGGGACATCATCTCCCTGATTTCCCTCCTCCACGAGAAGGTTCAGGGGTGTGCGGTGTTCAGGAACGTGGGGTGCTCTGGAGCAGCCCTGCCCTGTCCCTGATGTTTGGCTTTTGCCCCCTTGGGATGCGGGGTGCCAGCTGCCTCCAGCACATCCCTCGGGAGCGGCCGTGGCTCGGCAGGCAGTGGCTCCGGGAGCTGCGTAGGGAGGATTTGTCATAGGCCCTTGGCTTGCTTTCCTGGTTATTTTCCCGGTAGCAGCTATTTTGGAAAGCACCCAAAGTGCTGCAGCGCTGCCTTTTCCTCCCTTAATCCAGGGGCTGGGGGAGCTGCAATTCCCTTCCCTTAATCCAACGGCTGGGAAAGCTGCACTTTCCTTAGTCCAAGCGCTGGGAGAGCAGCAATTCCCCTCTCTTAATCCAAAGGCTGGGAGAGCTGTGTTTTCCTTCCCCTAACCCAAAGGCTGGGAAAGCTGCCTCTGGATTCCCAGCAGCTGTGGTGCTGCATCCTGGGATGCTCCCAGCAGTGCCTGTGCCATTCCCTGTGTCTGGTGCTGCATCCCGGTATGCCAAGGGTGAAACAGAGCTGGGTCTGTGTCCCCAGGCCTGTGCCAGGCTGGGATGGAGGAGGGAATAAAGCCTGGCTTGTCCGCCTGGAGTGTCCGCCCGGCATCTGGGCTGGGCTGAGCCTGCTTGGAATTCCGGGCACGGCAGTGGCACTGGGGTGGGAGCCAGGGCAGGAGCTGCAGCCCCTGCTCCCAGCTTCAGGCTCCGGGAACTGAGGGGGCTGGAGCACACACCGGCTTCTGCTCTATCCCTGCCTGCATCCTTGTCCATATCCCTGCCTGCATCCCTGCCTGGATCCTTGTCCATATCCCTGCCTGCATCCTTGTCCATATCCCTGCCTGCATCCCTGTCTGGATCCTTGTCCGTATCCCTGCCTGCATCCTTGTCCATATCCCTGCCTGCATCCCTGTCTGGAT
>JAWWEU010000040.1:185731-199235 GCA_035583155.1 Acropternis orthonyx | reverse complement strand
CCTTGTCCATATCCCTGCCTGCATCCTTGTCCATATCCCTGCCTGAATCCCTGCCTGGATCCTTGTCCATATCCCTGTCTGGATCCTTGTCCATATCCCTGCCTGCATCCTTGTCCATATCCCTGTCTGGATCCTTGTCCATATCCCTGCCTGCATCCTTGTCCATATCCCTGCCTGAATCCCTGCCTGGATCCTTGTCCATATCCCTGCCTGCATCCTTGTCCATATCCCTGCCTGGATCCTTGCCTGGATCCCTACCCATATTTCTGTCTGTGTCCCTGCCTGTATCCCTTCTGGATCCCTGCCTGAATTTTTCCCTGGATCCCTGCCCATATTCCTGCCTAGATCCCTATCCTTATCCCTGCCTGTATCCTTACCTGTGTCCCTGCACATATTCCTGCTGTATCCCTGCCCATATTCCTGCCTGACTGTATTCCTCCTGGATCCCTGTATCCTTTCATCCCACTTCTCCCTTACATCTCCTTGGTGTCTCTGGCCTAATCCCTGCCCCGGGAATGTCGAGCCCTGCTCCAGCTATCCCAGTGCCCTCCCCATCCCACTGTGCTGTGTCAACAATTCCCAAACTCCCGGCCCTGCATTCCTGGATCTCCACGGAGGGCAGGGGGGTGCTCAGAGCTGGGATGTCGGGACAGGGAAATGATGCCACAGCCAAGGGGGCCAAGGCAGGAGGGAACAGCTGCTGGGACAGCATCCCACAGAATTCCATAGCATTCCATAACATCTTGCGGCATCCAGCAGCATCCCATACAATTCCATAGCATCCTGCAGCATCCCACAGCATCCCGGAGTGTTCCGCAGCATCCCACAGCATCCTGCAGTATCCCCAGAGCTTCACGCAGCATTCCACAAAATCCCACAGCATCCCACAGAATCCTGCAGCATCCCACAGCACTGCATGGAAGCTGCCGTGATGCAAATCCCACAAATCTTTGGAAGAAAATGCTCCTAACAGTCATTAACCCCAAATTTCAGGAACACCCTGCGCTGTAATTCCGGGTGCAATTCCAGGCAGGATCGGGCGGTTCCTTCCCTGGGGCAGTGGGGCCCAGTGCTGCAGTTTTGGGCTGATTTGGCCCAAATGGGGAATTTTGGGAAGGGAGTGGGCTTGGCACTGCAGATCCTGATCCCGATCCATGCCAGGTAGAAGCTCCAGTGTGGGAAAACACCCCTCCTGAACTTCTTTTGAGATTTTGGGTGGAAAAGCTGGGAAATGAGTTCTGGGAGAAGCTTCAAAATTGTCATTTTTTACTTTAATTGTCATTTTTTGGCCTAAGATTTTTTTCTACCATATTCCTGATATTTAATCTGGGATTAATGGGGGATCCACCTTCCCTCTGCCCCGTGGTACCAGCTCCACTTCCAGAGCTTTGCTTTGAGGCGGGAATGGGGGAATGCATCCTACGGCCCGGGCCAGGATGAGGAGCAGGGAGCAGGGCTGGAGCAGGATGTGGAATTCGCAGGCTGGAATTCCTTCTTTAAGCTGTTTTCTCTGTTTCCCTATTCCTCACCCTCCTTGCAGCAGTTGGAAGGGGTCTGGTTCCTTCCTGGAACACTTCTCTGGGTGCCAGGATCAGTCCCTGTGGGACTTCTGAGCCTCAAAGGCTCTAAACCTGGGAAGAATTCGGAGGTTTCCCAGGATTTCCAGCCTAGGAGGGGGGTGTTCAGCAGCAGATGTTGTGTCTGGGAATGCCAGGAATGCCACGACATCTCCAGAGCATCCAGCCTTGGCAGTGGCCCAGGGAGGGGAACAGGGGACACCTTCTTATCCCCCTTTCCAGGATGCAGCAGGGATAGGGAGTGGGATATGACTGGGGTGGGGAGTCGGATACAGCTGGAATGGGATGGGATACAGCTGGCATGGGAAGTGGGATACAGCAGGGATGGGGAGTGTCAGGGGCCACTGGGCCACCAGGGACCACCAGCCCTTCACCTGCCCCCCCCTGCAGCCTCCTGCTCATTCCCCAAGTGCCCATTCCCGGTGGCTTGGCATTCCCAGCACTGCCGCAGCTGCTCCTGCTGCAGCCATTCCCTCGCTCACCAATCCCGAATTTTTTGATTCCTCCCCCTGCTCCGAGACCTATTTTTGGCTCCCGGTGATGGATTTGCCCTTCCCCCTCTGCCCGGGGCTCGGGAATGGCTGTGCACAAATATATCCGCAGGTTCTGGGATACGGAGGGAATTAGCAAGCGGGTAATTGGGGAATTAGGGATGCACCGGCAAAGGAGAATTTATGGATTTGCTGAAAACAGTGGAGTGGGATGGATTCCACCCCCCCCAACCTTACAATGCCCCCCACTTCATCCCCCCCAAACTCTTGCTCCTGGAAAAAAAAAAACCGGGATTGGGAAATCAAGGAGAAGTTCCCATGGCCTGGGGGTGTCACCCCACTGGATTTGGGGGCGATGGGGGGGTTTTTTTTAGGGTGGTTTGGAAGATTTGGGGTGATGTGAAGGGGGGTTGGTGATGGTTGGTTCCCCCCTCACAGACACCCCGAAACCGGTGCCCGCCCCTCTCTCCCATGAAAAAAAAAGGGATTAGGAAATCCGGCAGTTCCCATGGCCTGGGGGTGCTGAGCCTGCTGGGTTTGGGGGTGGGATGGGGCTTTTTGGGGTGGGGGTTTTGGGGTGGCGCCATGGGTTTCGGGTGGAGGGGTCTGAGGTGACGACGTCAGGGTTTTCGGGGTTGGAGGAGGTTTGGGGTGCTGTCCGGATTTTGGGGTACTCCTGGGAGACCCCTCCCATCATGCTGGAGACCCCCAGCTCCCCCCACGTTGTTCCCAGTTACTGGGACACATCTCTCCAGTCTCCCTCCCTTGGCTGTGCTGTGGGATGGGACGGGACGGGACGGGACGGGACGGGACGGGACGGGACGGGACGGGATGGGACGGGATGGGATGGGATGGGATGGGATGGGATGGGATGGGATGGGATGGGGGGTCTCCCCGTCCCCTCCTGTCTCACCCCTGGGGAGCAGGGGCTGTGGGGGTGGCAGTGCCCCCCCGAGCGGTGCTGAGCGCCCCTGGCTGTGCCCCCACAGCAACATCGCCGAGGCCCTGGTGAGCAAAGGCCTGGCCACGGTGCTGCGGTACCGGCAGGACGACGACCAGCGCTCGGCACACTACGATGAGCTGCTGGCGGCCGAGGCCCGGTGAGTGGGGGATCTCCGGGGGGGGCAGAGCTGCTCCCTGCCCCCCCTGTCGTGTCCCATGTCCCCCGTCGTGTCCTGTGTCCCCCCCTGTCCCCTCCTGGCCGTGTCGCTGTCCGTCCGTCTGTCCCCGCAGCTCAGGGTGATGTCCCTGCCCGGTGTCCCACCTGGCTGGGGGGAACATCCTTCATCCCCCTTCCCTGGTTTTGGGGTCTCTGATGACTTTTGGGGTCTCTGGTAGGGGCAGAGCTGCTCCATGTCCCCCTGTCCCACACAGAGCTCACTGTGTCCCCTCCTGGTCATGTCCCTCTCCATCTGTCTGTCCCCACAGCTCAGAGTGGCCTCCCTGCCCCATGTCCCACCTGGCTGAACATCCTTTTCCCCCTGGATTTAGGGGGGGGAACCCTCCCTGACCGTAACCCTGATGACTTCTGGGGTCTCCGAGAGGGGCAGAGCTGCTCTGTGTCCCCACTGTCCTGTCCCTGTCCATCTGTCTGTCCCCATGGCTCTGGGTGATCCATTTCCTGTGTCCCACCTGGAACATCCTTCATGCCCACAGATTTGGGGGGGCCCTGGTGCCTTTTGGGGGGGGTCTCTGTGGAGGGGCAGAGCTACTCCGTGTCCCCCTGTCATGTCCCCATGTCCCCTCCTGGCCATCTGTCTGTCCTCAGCCATTCCTGGCCCAGGGACGCTGCTCCAGGTGTTCCCAGCTCCCTGCAGAGGTGATCCCACCACTCAGCCCCTCCTACATCCCATCTCCTCTCCGCAGGGATCACTGTTCCCAACCCTCGCTGCTCCACGGGGACAGTCCCGGTGCTGGGAGCACCCCCTGTGTCCCCACACCTCCGTGTGTCCCTGTCCCTCAGCCCGTCCTCCCAGATGGCACGAGAGTGCCGATGGACACCCTTCCCTCTCTGGCTGGGCTGAATCCGGAGGCTCCGGAGGCGGCACCGGCACAGCCGAGCCCAGCGGGATGTGGGATCTCAGCTCCTCTTTGGCAGCAGATCCCGGCACGATGCCGAGAGCCGGGAAGAGCAGCTTGGAGGGGGCTGAGGCGCGTTCCCGAGCGAGACTCTCGCTTCTGAGGGAAAAGGCGGATCAATCCGGATAAGCGGGCTCTCCCGCTCCCGTTCCCCCCCAGCTCCGTGTCCATGGGGTGGGCGGCCACAGATTGCTCGGAGGCTCATTCCTGGGATGTGCCTTTTGGGAGGCCTGGCAGGAAATCAGCATCTCGGAGCGCTGTGATGTGGGCGAGATTCCAGCCGGGCACTGGGATAGCCGGGCTGGGATGTGGCACACGGAGCCTGGAGCAGCACTCCGGGTGCTGGGCGAGTTTGAACCTGGATGTCCCCCCTCCGTGGAGGGGCTGGATGCTCCCGCTCGCTCCCAGTGTGGGGCTGATGGTGGAGGTGGCTCGTCCCTGCCGGAATCCCTGGCACATCCCGGCTCCGTGGTCATGCTGGCACTGGGCAGAGGGGCTGGAGGCTCCAGGGACGGAGGGAGTGGGAGATTTGGGATCAAGTTGGGGTGCAAGGCCCGGATCTTCCAATGGAACAGGGCTCAGAGCAGTTGGCGTGATCTGTTTAACATTCCCAGCTCTTCAGTGGAGCCTGGAATCACCTCCCAGACTGCACTGCATCCCAGTGGCTGTGCCATGGGCTCCTTCCTCCAGCAGCCCAGCACGCTCTGACCTTTCCCATCCTGCTGTGCCACACCCTGTGGCAGGAGGGGACGCTCAGTGTGGGGACATGGAGCTCATCCCGAGGGAATATCCCAGCGCCTGCATCCCTGCACTGGCATGAGCATCAGGTCTGAGTCCAGCATCAAATCCAGGCCTGGCACCAGCTCTAGCATCCCACTGGGGTTTCCGTCCCTTCAGTGCCCTCCATGTACAATATTCCCTCATTCAAGCTCCTCATTGCCTCCGCTTTACCCTGGGAAGACCTTATTCCCGGGACTGGGATTATGCAGCCGCAGCGTCCGGGTTCTCCGGGGCGGGCACAGGGGTGGCTCCAGCAGGTGCTGACTCTCGGTGCTCCCTGTTTTCCAGGGCTATCAAGAACGGGAAGGGGCTGCACAGCAAGAAGGAAGTGCCGATTCACCGGGTGGCCGACATCTCCGGGGTGAGGATCCCCTTCGGCATGCGGGATGGGCGGGGTGTGGAGGAATTCTGAAGGCAGCAATCTGCCAGGGGAGCCAGGATAAAATGGGATGGAAACCCACCTGGAGCCTTTGATTTCGGGAGCTGCTGGGGTTTTTTTCCGCTTCTTCCTTGAATAAGTAAACTGGTAGTTGCCTCACAGAGCTTTGTGGCCTGGGAGCCACATAGCTGGAGCTGACACTGGAATGCCAGTGGGAATCTGGGATCCCTCGGTTCTGCTGAGGGAATGTTGGGACCCTGACACCTCCCACCAGCCCTGAGAGCTCATGAAGTTTTCCTTAATTAATATTAATAAGGATTTGTGTGCAGCGATTTGCCACTGGGATGTTGTGGGGGGGATCCTGGGAAAGAGGAGTCACGGGATGCTCCGTGATGGATGGGAGGGATGGGGCAGGATCCAACCTGCCTGTGCCAGGCCTGCACCCCCGTGGATGTGTTTTGGGGTGTATGTTGGGGTGTGTTTTGGGGTGCATGTTGGGGTGTGTTTTGGGGTGCACGGCCCATCCCAACTGGGAAAACTTGGATCCCCCCCAGGACACGCAGAAGGCGAAGCAGTTCCTGCCGTTCCTGCAGCGCGCCGGCCGCTCCGAGGCCGTGGTGGAATACGTGTTCAGCGGCTCCCGCCTCAAGCTCTTCATGCCAAAGGAAACCTGCCTCATCACCTTCCTGCTCGCGGGTGAGCCCCGGATCCGCCGGGAACGCCCACAGCACAGCGGGATCCCCCCCGGAGTGGGGGCTCCAGCGCCCCCCAGTTAGCGCTGGAGCTGCCCAGGGGTCGCGTTGGTGGGGGGGGGAGTTGAGGTTGGGATCGGGAACGATGATCCCACACAAAAAACTTGCTGGCAGGTGGGGAATCCCAAATCGGGGGAGTGGCTGGGAAACCCCAAATCTGGGAGAAGGTGAGGAACTCCAGGATAGGAATGGGGGTGGGGATGTGGATGAGGATGAAGCTGAGGATTGGGATGAGAATGAGATGAAGTTGGGGTGAGGATGAGGATGAGGATGGGATGAGGGTTAGGATAGGGGTAGGAATAAGGATGAGAATGAGGATCAGGATGAGAATGGGGATGAGGATTGAGGGTGAGGATGGAATGAGAATGGGAATGAGGATAAAGCATCCCGAATCCCAGGCACTTCCATGTGCTGCCTTCTCAGCAGGCAGAGGGTGACCGGGATGGGGGTCCCTGTTCCTGTTGCAAGCGGCGGCTCCTTGAGCCTCCAGATCCCTGGCTGGGGGGGCTGTGGGGTGGCTCATCCCTGGCTCCTGTTTCCATGGCAATAACCGGGTTTGCCGGATGACCCTGAGCAGGGATCGTTCACAACTCGGTTATGAAAAATTCAATCAGTGTTTCAAGGGATCGGCTCCGGGGATCAAACACTGGGAAAGCCAGAGCAGCAGCTCCCCCCGAGGGAATGCTGATCCTGGGGGCAGCGAGGGTGGAGACAGGGAGTCTTTGTCCATCCCTCTGTTCCTGGAGCCAGGCAATGCTTCCTGTCACTGTCCCACACAGGCACCGGCACCAGGATGGAGGTCTGGGAGGGGAGGCGCTCCGTGCCCACTCCCAGGGATGCTCCCACTCAGACCAGTGACCCGGGATGACCAGGAATGGTGTCACAGGGTCCTTCTCTTCCCCCATCGATGCTCCCAGTCCAACCAGTGACCTGGGATGACCAGGAATGGTGCTCCCAGTCAGACCAGTAACCTGGATTGAGCCACAGGATTCCCCCTCCCTCCAGCCCCTCACACCACAGAGCCTTTTCCCGTTGCATCCAGCCTGTGCTCCAGATGCCGACGGATCCGGGACCACCCCTGGACATGGCCAGCCCAGCCAGGGACCCTCAATCCCATCATCCCCCTCCAGGGCCCAAACACTGGGAGCAATGAGGACGTTCCCTCCCCAGATCCGGCTGGAGCATGAGCATTCCCAGCCCTATCCCAAGTTGACTCCTGCCATGTGGAGCGTGTCCTAAACCTGTCCTTCTCCGTGTGCTCGTGCCTATAAATATCCTGGAGTCTGATTTTATCCATTGTCAAAGCCAGTGGGAAATGCCGGGAAAATGCAGCTCCCCGTTCCCGACCGTGGAGACGTGGGAATTGTCAGGAGTGATGAAACTCCCACGTGCTTGGGAGGAGGAATTGGGACCGACTGAAATCTTCCTGGATTCAAGAGGCTGGCACCGCTCTGGAATCCCAGTGCCCGCTGTGGTGCCCATGGAATCCATGGGGAATGGGATGGGGGACTGGCACCTCTCCCATTGCTGCAGTCCCCAATCCATGGTCCTGCTCCATGGGGGAGGTCCCTATTCCATGGGATTCCCTGCTCCATTGGGGTCTCTGCTCCATGGTTCTCTTTGGAGGTCCCTGCTCCGTGATCCTGCTCCATGGGGATCCCTGCTCCTCCCTGCTCCGTTCTAGCAGGGATTAGTCCCCCAAATAATTCCATCCCATAAAATCCCAACAGCAGCAACCAGCAGCCACGATCCCGGCAGGACCTTCTGGCTTTTATTTTCCCTGGTTTTGATTGGTTTTCTCCCTGGTGCCATTCCCAACCCTCCTCTGCCAAGCCAGGAATAGGATAAATATCCGCCTTTTATCAACGCCTGCCTTTTTTATGGATATCAAATGCAAATGAGCACCATAAAGAGAAGCCAAGTCCCTTAAAATGTGACTCCAGGGATGCTCCCGAGGGAGCTCATCCCGGCTTTCCAGCTAAAATAGATCCGTCGGAGCACTATAAATATGTGCAAATAGAGGTGCTGGTTTAATCCCAAATTTCTCTCTCCCGGCAAAACTCCGGAGCCTGACGCCTTCCCAGGGTGGGGGCTGGGAGTGGTGGAATTCCTGAGGGATCAGGGTGAATGTTGGGGTGCAGGGCCATGTGGCTCCGGGGTGTCCTGAAATTCCCCAAGGAGACAGAGGAGCTGTGGAATTGTGAGGTGGGGATGGGATGGGGATGAGTTTCTCCGTGTGAGCATTCCTGCCCTGGGGCAGATCCAGTGCTGATCCGCCAGGATCTAGAGCAGATCCTCGGCATTCCAGTCCCACTCCCGCAGTTACTGGCTCTGCCCTCTCTCCTGATCACCTCTGTTTCTCCCAAAATCTATAAATCCTCTGGGAGATCAATCCCTGGCATTCTGCCCCAGCACAACCAATCCTTGCCTGGAGCCCTGTGCCCTTCCCAGCACAGCAAGGAGGAGAAAGCTGGAATCGCAGGAATTCAAGCTGGAAAGGTCCCTGCTCCAAGAGATTTTCCCTGGAAAGTTTTATTTTCTATATTCCCACTGATGGCCAGGAAGGCCCAGCCTCTCCCAGCAGCCTGGTGCAGGATCCTCCAGGGATGTTTTGGGATAGCCTGGGATGCTGCAGGATACCCCAGGTTGTTGCAGGATGCTTTGGGACACCCAGGGATGCTCTGGAGTGTCCATGAGATGCTGCAGGATGCACTGAATGCTGAGGAATTCTTGTCTCCATCCCTCCAGGATAGTTCCAGGGTCGGAGCAGCCCCCCCAGCAGCCCCCTCCATCCCCCCAGCTCCGGCTCAGCAGGATTCTGCTGGAATTCTCTGGGAAGCCCAGGGGAGCGCGATGGCTGCAGCACTTCCAGCCGCATCCCTCATTAATCCGTCACGGCTTCCCAGGAAGAGTGGCGGAGCCGCGGGTTCAGGATTAGTTGCTGTTTTTAAAGTGCTGGATAACTTTTCTGGGTGCCAAGCATCCCCTTCCCCTCTCCCTACAGCATTCCCAGGGGGATGAGCACGTTCAGCCCATCCTTTTGAGCTGTCCCTTTTCCAGAATCTTCCCTTGGGTGGATTTGGGAAGCGTCAGGGCCAGGAGAGGATCCGAAGCAGGATCCCAGCATGGAGGAGCCAGCAGCTGGAAAACGCTGCTCTCAGCTCGTGTGGTTTAAGGATTCCGGTGTTTCCTTGGCTCTTTCCTTATTATTTTGAGGGAAAAAATTCCTCCGTGGTGCATGAACCCTCGGCAGGTCCTGTTCCCCTTCCTGGGGGAGGAGGAGGAAGGGCAGCTCTGGCTCCTCATTCCCACTCCCAGCATGGTGCTGGGAGATGCTCCTTGTTGGAGAAACGTGGGATCAGTGCTGAGTTTGGGATCGGTGCCGGGGCCAGGATTGGTGCCGGGTTTGGGATCATTGGCAGGGATGGCCCTGGAAGCTTCCTGGGAGGCTCCTGCCAGATTCCCTCAAAATGTTTGTCTTCCCTTGGAGGCAACACAGCCTGGGAATGGGGCAGAGATTGGATGGGGACAGGATGGGGATACAACAGGGATAGGGATGAGGGTCCGATAGAAATGGGGATGGGAATGGAACAAGGCCAGGGATGAGGATGGGGATGGGCCTGGTGGCACAGGGACATTGTCACTGCAGGGTGGGCTCCGGGCACTCCCGGCTGCTCCGGGAAAGGATCCATGTCCTCGTGCCCCCGGGGGGGACAGTGACATCGCTGTGGCCCTGGGAATGTGGCACCTTGTCACCCGTCTTCCTGAAGGATCATGGCTCTGGCGTGGAGCTGTAATTCCCGGCATTCATTAATTATGCAAATTATGTAAATTATAATTAATAATGCAGGACTTCCCTGTTTTCTGAGTCAGGGCAGGGGGGTATCCCAGGGGTATCCCAGAGGCAAGCAGAAAGCTGAGGCAGGGAGAGAGGCTGTGAATGTGGGGGTCTGGATGTGTCGCTGTGTCCCCATCGCTGCTTGTCCCCATGTCCCCATCCCTGCTGGTCCTGAGCTATCCCAGCCTCTCCCATGTCTGTGCCACCACTGGACCCTTCCAGAGCTTCCCACATCCCCCCCTGACCCAGCTCTCCTGTTCCTTGCCCAGCCTGTTCCCTTGGGGCCGTTCCCAGCGGTGCCGGGTGGGTGGCCTTGGCCTCACCCTCCTCCTCCTCCTCCTCCTCCTCCCACAGGCATCGAGTGCCCGCGGGGCGCCCGGAACCTCCCGGGGCTGACGCAGGAGGGGGAGCCCTTCAGCGAGGAGGCCACGCTCTTCACCAAGGAGCTGGTGCTGCAGCGGGAGGTACGGCGGGATCGGCGGGATCGGGGGGGTCCCAGGAGCAGGGGCACTGCGGGGATCGCAGGCCTGGGAGGGAGCAGGGGTTCAGCTGCACCAACAGATCCCAGGAATGCTGAGAGATCCCAGGGGATACCAAGAGATTCTGGGGATACTGAGAGTGTCCTGTGGGATATGGAGAGATCCCGGGTGTCGCCAAGAGATCCCAGGTAACACTGAGAGATCCCAGGCAGTACCGAGACTCCCAGGTGATTCCAAGAGTGTCCTGGGTGATACAGGGAGATCCTGAGTGATTCCAAGAGATCCCAGGGGATACTGAGAGTGCCCCGGGCAGATGGAGGAGGGACGCGCAGGATGGATGAAAAAGAGGGATCCAGGAGGGATCCAGGATGGATACTGGGTGGACACAGGAAGGATGCGGGATGGATCCAGGAGGGATGCAGGAGGGATGGAAGATGGATGGAGGAGGGATGCAGTGTGGATCCAGGAGGGATGCAGGATGTGCGCAGGACGGATCCCCCTGTTTGAACCTGTTCTCATTAATGTCTCCTGGTGTTAAAATTCCCTGGAACTCCTGTGATTTCCCTGATTGAAGCTCCGGAGCTCTGGGCCCATTTTGGGTAATTACTCCGTGATTCATAATTCCAGGGCGGATCCCGGATCCCCCACGGTGCCCGTCGAGCCAAAACTCGGGATTGATGCGCCAATACAGATGTTGGTGGGGGTGCAGATGTGGGCATGGATACAGATGTGACCCGTGGGCGCAGATGTGACCCGTGGATATAGATGTGGACATGGCTGCGGACACAGCTGTGGGCACTAATGCAGATGCAGCCACAGCTGCAGTTCCGGGCACGGATCCAGATGTGGGCAGGGACACAGATGTGGCTGCAAACATAGTTGTGGCCGTGGATGCAGATGTTGGCGAGGATCCAGATGTAGCCCTAGATGCAGATGCGGCTGTGGATGCAACTGTGGGTGCTGATCCAGATGTGATCACAGCTGCAGATGTGGCTGCAGATCCAGGTGCAGGTGTGGGCAGTAATGCAGATGTGGACATGGATCCAGATGGGACACTGTCACATGTGGCCCTAGATGCAGATGTGGTGGTGCGTGCAGTTATGGGCACAGATCCAGATGTTGCCCAGGATGCAGATGTACTGGACATAGATCCAGGCGTTACCACAGATCCAGATGTGGGGGTGGATGCAGCTGTGGCAGCAGCTCCAGGCCAGCGGTGCCTGTGGGGGTCCAGCTGGAACACTGTGGGTTGTGGGTGTGGGGACATGGGGACACAGGGATATGGGGTCACGGGGACATGAGAACGTCAGGAAACAGGGATGTGGGCATGCAGAAGCACAGGAATGCAGGGGGACAGGAACATGGGGAAATGGGGAATATGGGGAAACAGGAACACAGGGATGCAAGGACATAGACACGCAGGGACACTGGGACACGGGGACACAGGGACACAGGGATACGGGGACATGGCAATGCAGGGACACGGGGACACTGCAGTCCTCCCCTCCCGCCTCAGCATCTCGCACTGCTGGGAACTGCTGACCCGTGTCCCAGGGGCTTCGCTCCGCTGCCTCGGCACATTCCGGAGGCTCCGGCACAGCACCTGCCTGGAATGTCATGGCAGGGAGGCCACAGGGAAGCTGAGATGCTCCCCAGGAATGCTGTGGCAGGGCGGACACCTGGAAGCCAGGATGCTTCCGAGGAATGTGGTGGTGGGGAGGCCATGTGGAATTTGGGATTCGGCACAGGAATGTTGTGTCAGAGAGGCTGTGTGGAAGCCGGGATGCTGCCTGAGAATGTGGCAGTGGGGAGGCCACTTGGAAGCCGGGATGCTGCCTGGGAATGTCAGAGCAGAGAGGTCAGATGGAATGTGGGAAGCTGCCTGGAAATGTCGTGGCAGGGAGGCCACGGGAGTCCGGGATGCCGCACCTCGAATTCCCGGTGCCGGCACCAAGCTCAGCTCCGGGTCCTGTCCGGGTCCCCACCGTTCCCACGGTGGCCCCCGGACACGTGTTCCCGCCGGCAGCCAAATCCCTGCCCACCCCCACAGCCAGCGGGATATTTTTATCCGGCGGCTCCGGCTGTGCTGACTCACGGGCCCGGAGCCGCCGGTGACAAACCGGCCCCGGATCGGTTTGGGAAGGAGGAGGGTGCTGGGATGCTCCAGGAGGATCAGAGGCTCAGGGATAACTCGGGAAAGGGCCGCAGGGACCCCTGAGGTGCCCCCCAGCTCCTCCACAGTGGCCACTGCACTGGTCCTGCCAGGAGCTGCCTCATCCTCCGGGAATACTGGAAAACTGCCCTGTCCCCCATATTTCTCCGTTGTTTTTGTTGTGCTGGAGCTGTAAATTCCCAGTCAATTGATCCGACCCCGATCTCAGCGCTCATCTCGGCATTGATCCCAGCGCTGGTCCCAACTCTGACTCCAGTGCCAAACCCAGCACCAACCCCAGCATCAATCCCAACCCCAACTGCAGGGCCAAGCCCAACCCCAATCCCAGCCCTGATCCCAACCCCAGTCCCAGCCTTGTGCTTGGAGCATCCGGCCAGATCCCACCTCATCCCACCACATCCCGCTGCTCCCCAGAGTCAGTGATGCCAGGGTGGGCACCAGGAGACCCCCCCCCCTCCAAATCCAGTGCTGAGGGGGTTTCCATGGCATTCCCCAGCAGTCCATATTTTCACTTGGTCAGTATTTGCCTTTTCCCCAATCCGGGGGCTGTGGGGTACTCCAGAACTGGGGGTGTTCGGTGGGGGGACCCCCCAGCCCTGCCATACCCCCCATCGTGCCCCTGCCCACGGCCCCCAGCACACTGCAGCCCCCCGAAAGCGCTGCAGCCCCCCGAAAGCGCTGCAGCCCCTCCACCCCTCGCACTGCAGCCCCTGCCCTTGCCCTGAACGCTGCGGCCCTCCCAAAATGCTTCATGCCCCTCCACCCATCACGCTGCAGCCCCCTCAGAACGCTCCGCATCCTCCCCAGGGCACTGCAGCCCCCACCCCTCACTGTAGCCCCCTGAACACGCTGTGGCCCCCCCGAACACTGAAGCCCCCAACACCCTGCAGTCCCTTGAGAACTCTTCCAGCCCTTCTACCCTGGAGCGCTGCAGCCCCCCAAAAACACTGCAGCCC
>JAWWEU010000040.1:159338-177116 GCA_035583155.1 Acropternis orthonyx | reverse complement strand
CCTGGAGCCTTCCCTTCTCCAGGGGAGCCCCCCCAGCTCTCCCAGCCTGGCTCCAGAGCAGAGGGGCTCCAGCCCTGGGGGTGTCTCTGGGGCCTCCTGTGGCCTTGCCCCAGCAGGACAAGGCTGTGTCTGCAGCCCCCTGCTCCCCCGGCCCCCTGGTGCTGTTCCTGCCCTGCCCTCTGACCACGCCCTGGTTTTCCCCCAGGTCCACGCCTGGGAGATCTCGGACCAGCTGCTGCAGATCCACCAGGATGTGGAGTCCTGCTACTTTGCGGCGCAGACCATGAAGATGAAGATCCAAACTTCCTTCTACGAGCTCCCCACGGATTCCCACGCCTCGCTCCGGGACTCTTTGCTGTCCCACATCCAGAACTTGAAGGACCTGTCCCCGGTCATTGTCACACAGGTGAGTGCTGGCAGCGGGGAGGGAACTGCTCCCTCTGTGCCCTGATCCCAGCAGTTGCTAGGGGATGGCTCTGCCTGGACTGGAGGACAGGGACGGCTGATCCCTGCTCCCAGCCTGGCATGGGATTGTTTTCCCTCTTTCATCACTTGATTTCTTCAGTCACATCCATTACTGAATCTTCATTTTCAGTTTGGAAAGGAGGAGCAGCTCCTCCTGGCGTTTTCCCTGTGCTCTGCCATGAAGACCCAATCCAGCAGGACCCTGGGTGTCCGGGGGGATTTCTCTGCACTCTTTACTCCCTTCATTCCCGTTATCCCTACAGTTCTGTGGCACAGGGTGGGAGTCTGACACCCCCAGGCTGAGTCCGGGGTGCCCATCTGATCTCTAAATACTCCAGCAGGGACTGGCACCCGTCAGGGCAGAAGGTGTTACAGAGGTCACCACAGGGATTGTGTGTGGATAGGGACGGTGGGGGTGGGCTCCAGAGTTCCCTGACGGTCCTGCAGCCCCTTTTTCCTGGCCCATCCCAGCAGTCCCCACACTGATCCGAGTTTTTCCCGTTTCCCTCCAGCTCGCCCTGGCCATAGCTGACCTTGCCCTGCAGATGGCTTCGTGGAAGGGCTGTGTGCAGACACTGGTGGAGAAGTGAGTGACTGTTCCTGCCTCCAGCCTTGGAATTGTTCCCTGGGCAGATGGCAGGCGGGTGGTCCTGTGTGGTCCAGGAAAGGGAAGGTTTCTCCGTGGATCCCTGATTTCCAGTGCCCGGGATGGTGGCAGGAGGGGCCGCCTGCGGCTCTGGAGTGGCTCTGTTCACGCTTCCCTGCTCACAGCCCTGAGACTCAGCGCTTTCCCTCATCCCTGCTTTGTTAGGGATGATCCCTCAGCCCTGGATTTAGCCGTGGTGGGATGGAGCTGTGAGGCTGAAGCCAGTCGCTGTGGGGTGTCCCCAGGTGTCCCCCATGAGATGGCATGCACTGCTGCACAGTGACAGCGATACCGAGGTAGCCCCGTGTCCAGGAGCAGCAGGAGGGGACAGGATTCGTCCGGGTGGTGGCACTTGGGCTTGCCGGGCTCGTGGACTGGGGAAGTTTCTGTCACTGCTCTGTTGGAAATGCTCAGGCTGAACCGTCCTGGAGGCTCCCCTTGGCAGGGCTGTGCTGCAGTGGCACTGTCCCTGAGTCTCTGGAATCATGGAGTCATGGGATGGTTTGGGTGGGAAAGGACCTTAAAGCCCATCCAGTGCCACCCCCTCCATGGGCCGGGCTGTCCCTGCGGCTCTCACTCTGCAGTTTCCCAGAGCTGAGGTGTCCCAGCTGTGCCTCCTCCCGCTGCTGCAGGTACAGCAATGACGTCACGTCGCTGCCCTTCCTTCTGGAGATCCTGACGGTGCTGCCGGAGGAGGTTCACAGCCGCTCCCTGCGGATCGGCGCCAACCGCCGCACCGAGATCATCGAGGACCTGGCCTACTACTCCAGTACCGTCGTGTCGCTGCTGGTGAGCTCCAGGCTGCAGCTTCCCTGCCCCCACAGCACTCTGCCACAGTCAGGGAATCAGGGAATTGTCTGGGTTGGAGCCCACTGAGTCCAACCCTTCCCTCAGCACTGCCAGGGCCACCACTGACCGTGTCCCCAAGCGCCACATCCACACAGCTTTGAAATCCCTCCAGGGATGGGGACTCCACCCTTGCCCTGGGCAGCTGTGCCAGGGCTGGACAGCCCTTTCCAGGAAGGAATTTTTCCGATATCCCACCTAAACCTCCACTGGCGCAGCTTGAGGCCATTTCCTCTTGTTCTGTGTATCAGGATATAGAGCTGAACTGTGTCCTCTACTCAGCAGCAGCTCAGGTGTTGCTTGAGAAGATTCTCTTCTCCTATTCCTTATTTATCCAAGTGGAGATCCCTGCCAGTGGTGCCACAGCTGTTAGGACAGCCTGGCTCCACCTTTTCCTGGGATATGTTGTCTGAACAATTCCTCGCTCATTCTGAAACTCCTTTCACCTTCCTCGAGTCCCTGCACTGTGATGTCCCCACAGCCATCTCCAGCCCTGGCTTTTCCTCAGAGAGTTCCCACTCCATGCTGTCCATCCCAGCCATCTCCAGCCCCAGCCTTTCCCAGGAGATCCTGGCTGGCAGTTTCTTCAGTTACAAAATGGGGGGTTAAAACTGCCTTCCAGGGGCTGTGGTGAGGTCCAACATTCCACCTTCAGGACTGAAGCGTCAAGTGAGGAGAGAGGATCTCTGGAAGGTCTCATGCAGGATTCCTGGGCCAGTGCAGGGGATCTGGGATCCTTCTCCAGGCCCTGCCTGTCCACCTCTTCCTCCTTTTCCTGTGCCTGGCAAGGCCAGGGCTTCCCTCAGTGCAGATCTTGGGCAGGGCTGATGGTGGTACTGGGGCTCAGCAGAGGTGCTGGCCAGCACTGGGAATGAGCTGCTGCCATCCCACATCCCTGCTCTGTCCTTGGAACGGCCCTTGGGGCGGGTCTGGCCCTCAGCACCAGCTCCTCTCTGCGGGTGGTTTGTGGGGAGAAGGATTAATTTGGGAATTGTCACATGTGAACATCCCTGATGGCTGCGTTCTGCTGGTCTGAGAACAGATCCTGCAGGAACCTGATGGGTTGGGAATGAGGGAAACAGTCCAACTGCTCTTCCCTGCTCCTGAAACAGCAGCTGGAGCTGACAGAGAGGGTCTCGGCTGTCCCTCCCTCTCGACAAGTCCGGGGCTGTTGGAGAGGGGGACATTGAGAGCAACCTGCTCATGGAGTGTTCTCCTGTGGCCTCCAGAGGACGTTACTGGTTATTTGTTGTGGATGACCTGCTGGAGTCGGATCCAGACAGGTTCTCCCCTGTCCCTGCAGGTGACGTGCGTGGAGAAGGCAGGAAATGAGGAGAAGATGCTCATCAAAATCTTCCGGTGCCTGGGGAGCTGGTTCAACCTGGGCGTCCTGGACAGCACCTTCATGGCCAACAGCAAGTTGCTGTCCCTCCTCTTCGAGGTGCTGGTGAGTGTTTCCCAGGAACTGGGGGGGAACCAGGGTGGGGGCACTGGAGAATCCCAGGAGAACTGAGGTGTGGGCTGGGAGATTCACCCCTCCTATGTCAGGGAGGGACCCTCTGATTCCCTCTGGGCCGGGATCAGCTCCGTGGAGCGGGTGGTCCCTCTCTGCAGGGAATTGCAGGCTAGGGAGTGCCCACGAGGTGCCAGGTGGGATTTGCCACACTCGTTGGTATTCGCTGGGTTTGGACGTCCAGAGTGTCTGTTGGGGAGCAAAACTGCATCAGTTTGGTGCTCAGATCAGGGGGCTTGGGTTTATCTTGGTTTTTTTCCAGATTGTCAATAAAATGATACTCCTTTTCTGACACTTTCTCCTTGGAAAATCACCTCCCAGAGGTGTTTGGGTGTAGAGGTTTTGTCCAGCTGAGCATGGAAGAGCTGGAGGTGTGGAGAATCCTGTGCCCTGGGTCAGGGCAGGCACAAAATGGAGCCATAATGAGTTGAGGGTTCTGCTGCAGCCAGGGATTGTCTGTGCCTCCTCCCCCTCTCCCACAGGATCCCTCATTTGTGTGATTCAATGAATGACAAATGCAGATGAGGGCTCCCAAGGAACAGACAGTATCCGTGCAAGATCCTGCTCAGAGCTACTGCCAGGACAAGGCCGTGGGGCTCAGCAGCTTGTTTAGTGTGTTAACAGCACTTTAAATCAGGCATTTTTCCTTCCTCCCCTTCCCCCTCCAGTGACACCAGGAATTGTTTCCCAAACTCAGCGAGATGTTGTTCAAAAGGACTCTTAAGAGTTCGTCTGCTCCTTTGTTTCCTCCCTGTTTGCTCCCTCCTCCTTGTCAGCATGTCCTGTCTCCTCCCCAGCTGCCTGGGAGCTGGGAAAGTGCCTGTAAATCCCTCTCACACAGTCACCGCTCCTGAAGTACACTGCCTCCCCCCACCATTCCTGGTCAATATTCCACACATGCTTGTGACAAACCTCGTCTCCCTTCCCACCGAGGACTCCTTAATTCCCATCCCTCCTCCCAGTGGGAGTGGTGGCTCTGTGCCCAGCCAGCTGATGAACAGCGTGGTGGTTTCCTTCCTTTGGAGCGGCCCTGGATTCCAGCTGGTGTTCTCCCATCTGTGTTTGCCAGGGAAACCATCAAACCCATCACAGAAGTCGCCAGGGTCCATTGGGAAAGGGTCCGTTTGACCTGGAGTGTCCAGGGAAGCAGCTTGTGGAGCTGGTGGGGCTCAGCTGTGGGGGCTGTGGCTGTGCAGGACCTCTGCAAAGTGTTTCCCTAGAATCCTTTGGGTTGAAATAGACCTCCAAGATCCAATCCAGCCATTTGGAGAACAACAACAATAAATATGTGGGGGTTTCATGTTATAGTCGGGACAGCAGAGGGGCAGCTCCAGTCTCTGCTCTGTGTGACCAGGACAGCACCCAGGGAAGGGCTGGAGCTGTGCCAGGGCAGGGTCAGGTTGGATCTCAGGGAAAGGCCCTTCCCCCCGAGGGTGGTGGGCACTGAGCAGGCTCCCCAGGGCAGGGGGCACGGCCCCGAGGCTGCCAGAGCTGCAGGAGGGTTTGGGCAACGGGACAGGGACAGGGTGGGATTGCTGGGGTGTCCGTGCAGGGCCAGGACTTGGACTTTGATCCGTGTGGCTCCCTTCCAGCTGAGGATATTCCCTGATTCCATGACAATCACTGGGCTCTTGTGTCTTGCAGCAACAAGACAAGACATCGTCCAACCTGCATGAGGCAGCATCGGACTGTGTGTGCTCGGCCCTCTACGCCATCGAGAACGTGGAGACCAACCTGCCACTGGCCCTGCAGCTCTTCCAGGGCGTCCTCACTCTCGAGAGTGCCTATCACATGGCTGTGGCCCGGGAAGACCTGGACAAGTGAGGCACAGGGACAGGGAGGGACAGGCAGGGCAGCACTGACGCTGCTGGGGCTGTGCCGGCTCCAAACCAGAGAGACCAGTGCCTGGAGCACCAGCAGTGCTGGGGCCAGGGCAGGGCCTGTTCCTGTGCTGGGCATTCGTGGGCTCACATCCCAAATCCTGGGGGCAGGTCTGGGCCCCTGAGACAGGAGAGACAGCGAGGGGCTGGAGCGTGTGCAGGGAAGGGAAGGGAGGTGGGGAAGGGTGTGGAGCAGCAGGAGAGGCTGAGGGAGCTGGGGGGGCTCAGCCTCGAGAAAAGGGATTTCGTCTTCAGAAACTGTAGGATTTCTGAAGCTTTCGGGAACAGGAATGTTAAACCAAAGGCCAGGAGTAATGGCCTCTCTCAGGCCTCTCCCCCAGAGAGCCGATGTGAGGAGCTGCCCTGAGTTTGATGCTGTGCAGGATTCAGGGTATTCACTCTTCCCTCTGCTCTGAGATCCTGAAACTGAGCAGAGCTGGATGCTCAGCCCAGCCCCCAGACTGGGCTTGTGCCTGGCAGCTGTTCCCACACAGGGGCATCCTGGGTTTGTTGTTGGAAATAGGTTTTGTATGTCTGTGTTCTGCCCTGTGGCCCCTCCATGGGCTGTGTGGGACTCAGCTGTGGCACAGTGACCTCCTCAGCCCTGACACCTGGCACTGGGCTTTTGGAGAAGTACGAGATCAACATTGCAGCAAATTTGCTTATTGGCACCCCGTGTCTGCACCAACTTCCCCTGGTTCAGCGTTTCCAGCTGCTGATGAAGCAGAAGTTGGGGTTTCTCACTCCGGACGAGGCTCTGGGCGTGTTCCAGCCCTGCCCTGCCCTGTGCTGTTGTATTGGCCCCTGAGGGTGATCCAGCCACTGCCCTGTGTTCTCCCTCCCCAGGGTGCTCAATTACTGCCGTGTGTTCACCGAGCTGTGCGAGACCTTCCTGGATAAGATCGTGTGCACTCCGGGGCAGGGCCTGGGCGACCTGCGGACGCTGGAGCTGCTGCTCATCTGCGCGGGGCACCCGCAGTACGAGGTGAGGGCTGCAGCCATGTCCGCCTCCTCACCCCGGCCCAAATCCCACCCTCCAGAGCTGGAGCAGAGGGGGAAATCTCTCACTTCTGTTGCCACACAGTAGAGGCTTCAGTTCCTGTGAGCTGCCCACAGGCAGGACTCCGGCTTAGCTTCCTCTTCCTGGCACCCTGGATGTCTGGGATTGCCAGCACAACCCTGAAACCCCTGTTAGGGCTTTTCCACATGTTAAAGTCAGGCTTGGTGGGGATTTGTGGCTCCTGGGAGCTATGCCCTGTGAGTGATTGAAATGCTGGTTCATCAGCATCAAAGCTCCCACCCTGCCTTAGGAACAGAGTGTGTCATTGCTGTCTGGTCTCTTTTCATCCTTTCTGTAATTCTTTATCCTTTTATTCTTCCCAGACTGTCAATTCAGTCCTAGTAGCTGATCCCTGCCTGCGTTCAGGGCATGGCTTATTTGCCATGGAAGGTGCAGGGCTGTGCTCCAGCAGGCCCGGAGCATTCACTGGAGTCCCTGGAACACTTTTCTTCCCTGCTCAGCTCTGTTAAGCTCAGTTTTCCTTGGTCACAACCTCGTCCTGTGCCAGTGGTGCTGAGGGGGCCATGGAGCTCTGCAGCTGCTCCTGACCAAGTCTGCACTCGTGGTTTTTCTGCAATAACCACACAATAAATAAAAGAACCCACAATTAAAGGGCCATGGAGCAGCATCCGCTTTCAGCCTGAGCCACTCCTGGAGCTGTGGGTTCCGTGCCGGAGTGTCCTGGCTCAGAGGAGAGGCTTTGGCTTCCGAGTGCTGAGGCAGGTGTTGGTTGTGACCTGAGGGGTTCCAGGCCCTTTGATAAGTGACAGGCAGAGAAATATGGTGGAGCTGGTCCCCGTGTCAGTGCTGTGTGACAGAGCAGCACCGATGGAGATCTGTGGCACCATGACTGCCAGCCCCTCAGGGTTTCTCCTTAGGAAGCACCGGCACAGTGGGGGAAAATGTGCAGCTGATAACAAAACACTGAACTTTTCTTTCCAAACAGGTGGTAGAAATTTCCTTTAACTTCTGGTACAGACTGGGGGAGCACCTGTACAAGACGGACGATGCCGTCATCCACAGCATCTTCAAAGCCTACATCCAGCGCCTGCTCCACGCACTGGCCCGGCACTGCCAGCTCGACTCCGACCACGTACGGTCCCCTCCGGGACAGCCGGGGCAGGGGACGTGTCCCTGGGATGTGTGTGACCCCTCTGGAGGCAGCTGGGCAGGGGCTGTGTCCCTGGGATGTGTGTGACCCCTCTGGAGGCAGCTGGGCAGGGGATGTGTCCCTGGGATGTGTGTGACCCCTCTGGAGGCAGCTGGGCAGGGGCATGTGTCCTTCTGTGTGTCCATCTGGAACAGCCAGTAGCTCTGGGGCTCTGCAGGGCAGTGTCCTGCACTTGCAGGAATTCCAGAGAGGAGTGAGGGATTAAATGTGCTGCACTGAACCTCTCTCAGTCAGTCAGTTCTTGCTTTGCCACGTTGGCCCTGCTCAGGGTGGTTTTGTTGGGATAAAGCTTGCATGGTTCACTAGCCACAGCACTGTCATCTTCCTCTGTGGAGTCTGGAATGCTTTATTCTCCCTCTCTCTCCACAGCTCCTCATCCCCTTGCTTCCCCTCCCTTCCTCTGTGTGTCAGAGCAGGAATACACAGTGTGCGCTCAGGCTGATCACATTTTACCTGGGCGTGGCTCTCCAGCCCCTCCAGCAGCCTGGTCTGGGGCAGGAGGGCAGGGACGATGGAGCTCCTTAAAACTGGCTGTGGCTGAATGGGAACTTGAATTCCCCTGAGCTGCCCCCACCCTTGTGCTCTCCCTCCTCTCCCTCAGGAGGGTGTCCCGGAGGAGACAGACGACTTTGGGGAGTTCCGGATGCGCGTCTCGGACCTGGTGAAAGACCTGATCTTCCTGGTAGGCTCCGTGGAGTGTTTTGCTCAGGTGGGTTTGCAGGAGCATCATGGGGCACGGGCACATCCTGTGGGACGTTACCAAGCCCTGGTGGCCTCTGGGATGGGAGGAGGTCACGCATATCTTGTGCACGAGGAAGTGTGGGGAGGGAACTTCTTGGGGAGAGCAGGCCTCTGGGGAATGCCTCTCTGGTCCCACGCTCTCAGGGTAGCCTGTGGAATGCAGGGCTTTTATGGGCCTATGGCTGGAGCAGGAGTTTGGGGCTGGGAGGGGTGAGGATTTAGGGTTTGGGGGCTGGTGGGCCTGAGGAGCAGGGGTTTGGGGCATGGATTCAGGGTTTGGTGGGGCAAGGGATGAGGATTCAGGGTTTGGGGGCTGGGGGCATTGAGGACTGGGGGATTTGGTGGGTGGGGTGAGGAGAGAAGCCTTGGAGGTGGGGGATGAGACTTCCTCGCAGGGTGGGGTTGGTGGCTGGACCCCTGCTCCAGGTTTGTGGTCCCCCCTGCAGCTCTATGCCACCCTGAAGGATGGGAATCCGCCCTGGGAGGTGACAGAAGCCGTGCTCTTCATCATGGCCTCCATAGCCAAGAGCGTCGACCAGTGAGTGCCAATGTCCCACCTGGGTCCGGGAGTCTGGGGCACTCTGGGGCTGCCTGAACGTGCCAGAGACACCACAAATATCCCAAGGACATTCCCATCCCTGGAAGTATCCAAGACCAGGTTGGACAGGGCTTGGAGCAGCCTGGACTAGTAGAAGGTGTTCCTGCCTTTGGCAGGGGGTGGAACTGGCTGGGCTTTAAGGTGCTTCCCAACCCGAAACATTCACTGGGGGTCCTTCCACCTCCAAGCAGAGTTTTCCCAGATATCTTCAGGGAAGGTTAAATCACTGGAAGCATTTTTCCTCCACTGTTAGTGGAAGTACTGGACAGGTGACACCCAGGGCCGTGAGTGCAGCGAGTCCCGGGCACTGCCAGCAGTGTGACAGCCTGGCTGGCCTTCACTGGGCTGGGCATGGTGTCCTTCCCTTCTCCAGGAGGCTGGGAGTGCCACCCCTCCTTTCCCTAGGAGAGTGGGAATGTCATCCCTGCTTTTCCTGGGAGCTGGGGGAGTCACCTCAGTCCGTACACATCTGCAGCTGCTGTTGTCTCTGTCAAGACTGCTCCTGCTCATTCTATCCCATTCCTTGTTCCTGGGAGCACTGCCTTGGAGCCCTGGGGACTCTGCTCCCACCAGCGTGTCCCGTGAGGCTCCAGCGTGGGATCACCCCATCACACTGTCCCACACTGGAACAGGCAGTTCCCGGGGGATTAATGCCCCTTGTCCTGATGCCCCAGCTCTCCCCAGAGGTGGTCAGTGTTCCCAGTGTGGTGGCGTGTCCGGATCCCGGCTCCAGCAGCCCCTCCCAGTGCACATCCCAGCCGTGGCGGCGCTCCGGGGGCTCAGCCGGCGCCTTTTCCCGCAGGGAGAACAACCCGACGCTGGTGGAGGTGCTGGAGGGGGTGGTGCGGCTGCCGGAGTCGGTGCACACGGCCGTGCGCTACACCAGCATCGAGCTGGTGGGCGAGATGAGCGAGGTGGTGGACAGGAACCCGCAATTCCTGGGTGAGTCCCGCGCCCCCGCGCCCCCCGCGCGCCCGCCGCCCCCTGACCCCGTGTCTCCGCAGATCCCGTGCTCGGGTACCTGATGAAGGGGCTCTGTGACCGGCGCCTGGCGTCGGCCGCCGCCAAGGCCATCCACAACATCTGCTCCGTGTGCCGGGACCACATGGCCCAGCACTTCTCCGGGCTCCTGGAGATCGCCCGCGCCCTCGACTCCTTTGCGCTGTCCCCCGAGGCCGCCGTGGGGCTGCTCAAGGGTGGGTATGGGATGGGCGTGGTGTCCGTGGGATCTGCAGGGAAGTCTGTGGGGAACTGCCGGGATATCCACGGGATCTGCTGGGGTGTCCATGGGGAACTGCTGGGGTTTCCATGGGGAACTGCTGGGGTATCCATGGAGGTGTGCTGGGGTATCCATGGGGGTTGCTCCACGGTGTGCTGAGCCCTGTCCTCACAGGATTTGTCCCAGTGTGCCCTGAGCCACATTCCACATTCATAGTCCCCTCAGGAGCTCCCTTGGGGCAGAAGATAGAAATAAATCCTTCGGGATTGGTACCTGTCCCCATCCCTGACACAGAGCATCTCTGGGCTGGACATGTGTGAAGAACACATGGGAAAGGCTCCCAGCCAGGCTGACAGTGGGTCAGTGCTTCATCCATACACTGGGAATCAGCTGCTGGACACAGAGGGTGGAAAACTGGGAGTGTTGGTCATTTTAGAGAGTTGGGGCCCAAGAGTGGAGTTTTTAACTCCAGTTTGCACTTGGAGCGTTGGTGTCTCACTGAGTGTTGGGCACTTTGTGCCTCTTCAACCGTGGCTGCTTTCAGGGATGTGTCTTCAGGATTCCAAATGGATTCAAGTGCCACTGGAGCTGTTAACCCAGAGCAGCTCTGAAGCGTGTGCCAGGCAGCCTGGGGCTGTGCTGCCCCTAGAGACAGAACTCCCCATGTCCAACCTCTGTGCAGTCTTATCTGGATGCAGCAGCACCGGGAGAGCTTCTCCTCTCCCTCCCAAAGGGCTTTTCTCTCCCTCAGTTAGAACAATGCCAGGAATTCCTGAGGCAGGAATATTTTGCCCCCCGGGGTTGTAGCACTGCAGCGCCATGAAAGCCAGAGCCGGGCTGTGCCACTGCTGCCCCTGGGAGTGGCTGCACGCAGGAGTGGCAGCTGGCAGTCCTGAAACGCCTTCACTGGAGCCTCCCAGGACCTCGTGGTGCTGCCGGGCTGGCACAGGGACACTGGGGACATTCAGGGGGGCCCAGATGTGCTCGTGGTGTCCGTCTGCCTGTCGGTGTCCCTCATGCCAGCATCACTTCCTGCCCCGCTGGTTCAACCAGAGCCGGGTTCAACTGCAGGGAAACTCCCCCAGTCCCTGCCCTCGCCCAGGAGCTGTTCCGTTTGGGAGTGTCATCCCCCGCTCCCGGGCTGTGTCCCTGCTCCTGAGCTCCCGTGTCCTTGCAGGGACGGCGCTGGTGCTGGCCCGGCTGCCCCTGGAGAAGATCGCAGAGTGTCTGAGCGAGCTCTGCGCTGTGCAGGTGCTGGCGCTCAAAAAGGTGCGTCCTGCAGGGGGGACAGCGGGGACAGCAGCTGGGAATGGCTGCCCAGGCCCTGGCCCTGGCCCTGCCATGGCAACTGTGTCCTCATAGCCAGAGGTGTATCCTGGGGTCACAGAATTGTTTGGGTTGGAAAAGCCCTCTGAGCCCGTTGAGTCCAACCCTTCCCCAGCACTGCCAAGGCCACCACTGACCCGTGTCCCCACGTGCCACATCCACAGGGCTTTGAAATCCCTGCACCCCTGCCCTGGGTGGCTGTGCCAGGGCTGGAGAGCTCTTTCCAGGAAGAATTTTCCCCAATATCTAACCTGACCCTCCTCTGGCACAGCTCGAGGCTGTTTCTTTCGCCCTGACGGTTGTTCCCTGGGAGCAGAGCCCAGCACACACAGGACAAGTCTGGGACCAAGCCCATCCCTAAGCCTCTCCTGGCTGGGAAGCACTGAGCTGGTAGTGTGTCCTATGTTATATAGGAAGAGAATGATCCCTGGAAAGCAATTTCTGTGCCAGGAGCCGAAGAGCCTTCCTGACCCCACTGAGTGCCATGGGCAGCTTCCACCCTGCCTCTTCCGCATGGAGATCTACTTTCCTGTATGACACAGGGTCCCAGAAGGTCACATTCTGGCCCAAAACTGTGTTCACCTGAGTGACCTTTCCATGCAGACCCAGGAGAATAGAGTAGAAATCTCAGGATGGCAGGAGGAAGGAGGCAAGCCTCAGGAAAGGGACGTGCATGTGGTTCTGAGGAGCTCTTCCCACAGTCTTCATCCCTTGGTCAGATCCTTCCACCTCCCACACTGCTCCTCCAAGACCCCTTGGAGCAGGCTCTGGATACAGAGGAGACCCAAGGAGAAGCCTCTGAACTGTCAGCACCCTCTGTGTGTGTGACCGAGGCTGGAGCTACAGGGCCAGGTGTGAGGAGGTGCAGAGGTGCTGGCACTGGGGTCGGTGTCCAGGCAGTGTCTTCTCTGGGAACAGGACTGCCTGTGGTCCTGAAATCCCATCCTTTTCCCTTGTTTTCCAGCTGCTCTCTCAGGAGCCAAGCAATGGCCTCTCCTCAGACCCCACAGTGCCCCTGGATCGACTCGCCGTTATCTTCAGGTGAGGAAGGAGGAGCTGGGGCACATCTGGGGCACAGCTGCTCTCCCAGAGCCCCAACCCCGAATCAGTCCTGGCTCCTTCTCCCCAGCTCCTGGAGAATGGGCTGGAAGGTGCTGCTTCCCCATGTTCCAGCTGCCAAGCCAGTTTCTGGTCCCCTTCCCACAGCTCCGACCCGTTTCCTCCGCTTTAATCCCAACCCCCCTTAACCCTTGGCTGTTCCCACAGACACACCAACCCCATTGTTGAGAACGGCCAGGTCCACCCGTGCCAAAAAGTCATTCAGGAGGTGCGTGGGAGCAGCTGGGATTTGGGGAGGGGGTTCCGGGGATGGGGGTCGATGGGGTGGGGGTTCTGGGGCTGTCATATGGAGTTCTGGCTGTTGGCAGATCCACATGTCTGACGATGACTCTGCCCAGGGCCACACAGGGGAGGGGAGCTGGGGAGCACCATCCCATCCCTTCAAGAAGGAGGGGGAAATTTGGGTCTTCACCCCCCCTGTAAGGGGCCCTGGCTCTGAGAATGTCCCAGGTCTTTGATTTCCCTGCCCATATCCTGTTTGCTCTGCACCGGAGGAGATGAACCACTCCAAGCTCCCCTAAAGCTCCTTTTATCCTTCACCCACCTGCCTGCACCAGGATTTGGGTGTTTTTGGGATCAGGAGGGAGTCAGGGCTGGGGTGTCCCGGGATCAGGTGTGACCCTTCCCGCCTGTCCGTGCCCAGATCTGGCCGGTGCTGTCGGAGACCCTGAACAAGCACAGCGCCGACAACCGGATCGTGGAGCGGTGCTGCCGCTGCCTGCGCTTCGCCGTGCGCTGCGTGGGCAAGGGCTCGGCCGCGCTGCTGCAGCCCCTCGTCACACAGGTACGGCCAGGGCGGAGCTCAGGGGGTGACCCCGGCGGGTCACTCGCGTTGTGTGGCCTGCAGATGTGTCGCAGGGGCGGCCGCCGGCACTGGGAGGCGCTGCGGTAAATCCCAGCAGTCTCGGGAATTCCGGCAGGAACCCTTGAGGAGGAGGGAGGCTTTGGAGTGCAGGGAAGAGGCGGGGGATGGTTGTGGGAGCCCTGCGGGTGTGTCTGTGATTTGGGAGGGGGGTGTGAATGCTCCTTGGAGAGGTAACTCGGCCTGATGACAGAGTCCGGGAATGCCAGCGTGGGGTGTTCTCTGATCCGGCTGGGCTCAGAGGGGAACCTGTGCTGGCTCTGGGAGCCACAGCACAGAGATGCTCCCAGGTGCAAGGCCAGACCTGACCCAGTCCTGTGGGATGTCCCCGCCCACTGTGGGAAAGGCTGGGATACTGGCTCGGGCCGGGCTCGGAGGGACGTGGGATCAGGGATGTCCCTACCCACCGTGGGACAGACTGGGACACTGCTCAGCCTGGGCCCAGAGGGTTGTGGGATCAGGGGGCAGATCAGGGGACGGCTGTGCCAGGGCTCCTGTCTCCCCAGATGGTGAACGTGTACCGGGAACACCAGCACTCCTGTTTCCTCTACCTGGGCAGCATCCTGGTGGATGAGTACGGCATGGAGGAGGGCTGCCGGCAGGGCCTGCTCGACATGCTGCAGGTGGGGCCCACCCAGCCAAGTCATGGAATCACTGAGGCTGGAAAAGGCCTCTGAGCCCCCCGAGTCCATCCTTTTCCCAACACTGCCAAGGCCACCACTGACCCATTTCCCCAAGTGCCACATCCACAGGGCTGTTAAATCCCTCCAGGGATGGGGACTCCACCTCTGCCCTGGGCAGCTGTGCCAGGGCTGGACAGCCCTTTCCAGGAAGGAATTTTTCCTAATGTTCAATCCATAGAACCTCAGACTGGTTTGGGTGGGAAGGGACCTTCAAGCCCACCCAGTCTCACTGTCTGCCATGGGCAGGGACAGTTTCCACTAACCCAGGTTGCTCCAAACCCTGTCCAACCTAGTCTTGGACGCTCCCAGGGATGGGGCAGCCCCAGCCTGTTCCGTTCAGGGAAGGGGAGTTGGAGGAGTGATCCCAGGTACTTGCTGATAGATCTCTGTCCCTCCCCAGGCTCTCTGCATCCCCACCTTCCAGCTCCTTGAGCAACCCAGCGGCCTCCAGAACCACCCGGACACCGTGGATGACCTGTTCCGCCTGGCAGCCAGGTGCCCCCCTGCTCCCCCACCCCACCCCGCCCCCTGGCCCTGGGGAGGGTCCCCGTGGGGATGGGAGGGGGCAGGACCCGCCACTGACGTCTGTCTGTCCCGCCGGGCAGGTTTATCCAGCGCAGCCCCGTCACCCTCCTGCGCAGCCAGGTGATGATCCCCATCCTGCAGTGGGCCATCGCTGCCACCACCCTGGACCACCGGGACGCCAACTGCAGCGTCATGAAATTCCTGCGGGATCTCATCCACACCGGCGTGGCCAACGATGTGAGTCACCCTCGGGGATCCTCCCTGGGGGGCTCTTCCTCCACGGGGACCTTCCTCTGGGGTTTTTTCTTCTGTGGGGATGTCATGGAATCGCGGAGTGGTTTGTGTGGGAAGGGGCCTTTAAAGCCCAACTCACTCCACTCCCCCTGCCACGGGCAGGGACACCTCCCACCAGACCAGGTTGCTCCAAGCCCTGTCAGCCCCATCATCCTCATCAGCCTTGTCCCATGGTCCTTCCAGCTACTGCTGCTGGCAGAGAAGCTCTGGGAATTGCCTCCAGAGCAAGGAGCATGTCCCTGCCCCCAGGAGCAGTGTGTCCCGGCCCCCAGGCCCTGCTCACCCCCTTCTCCTTCCTCCCACAGCACGAGGAAGACTTCGAAGTGCGGAAGGAGCTCATCAACCAGGTGATGACCCAGCTGGGGCAGCAGCTCGTGAACCAGCTCCTGCACACGTGCTGCTTCTGCCTCCCACCCTACACCCTGCCCGACGTCGCCGAGGTGCTCTGGGAGATCATGCAGATCGATCGCCCGGTGAGCACTCGACTCCCCTGGGGGTGGGATGGACCCCCAAAGGGCTGGGCTGAGCCCACCAAAAGGACAGCATGAACTCCCATATGGCCAGAGTGGAATCCCAAAGGGTCATGATGAACCCCCAGAGGGCTGGGTTGGACTCCCCAGAGGGCTCAGCTGGCCCCTCAAAGGAACAGGATGAACCCCCAGAGGGTCAGGCTGGACTCCCAGCGGGGTGAGATGAACCCTCAGAGGGTTGGGCTGCAGCCCTGAGTTGCCCCAGTGGCCACGTGGGACTCCAGAGCTCCCCAAATGCAGGACCCAGGACCCACGTTTGGCTCCACATCCCGAGTTTCCTCCCTCTCCCTCTCCCTGGCACAGACGTTCTGCCGCTGGCTGGAGAACTCGCTGAAGGGGTTGCCAAAGGAAACCACGGGCGGAGCCATCCAGGTGACACACAAACAGCTCACCGACTTCCACAAGCAGGTCACCAGGTGAGGGGGGCCAGGGTCTCCAGCGGGGACAGCCGGGCACCTGCTGCTTCCCATGGGACGGCCCCCAGAGCCCCCCAGCCCTGCCACAGTGTCCCTCCCACTGGGATGTGCCAGCCCTGCTCCCGGGGCCTGGCAGGAGCCATGGAGGGCCCGTGTCCCCTCTGCTGTCGCAGGACGGGTTTTTCTGCCCTTCCCAAGCCACCTCCTCGTCCCTGTGAGTCACCTCCTTGCCCTGCCTGGGCCCTGCCCGGGCCTGTCCATTCCCGGGGCCAGAGCCAGCTCTGCCCGGGGCCGCCGGCCAGTGTGGGAACATCAACTCCCTCTGCCCGGCTCCATCTCATCCCTAGACAAGTCCTGGAGGCTGCGTGCCCAGGGAAGCCGGTTCCTTCCACCCAGCCACTGCCATGGTGGCGCACGGGTTCCTTCCAGGGCCTGCCGAGCCTGTTCCCTGTCCCAGCAATTGTCCCTTCGTCTCTCCCGACATCTCGGAGCTGAGCTCCTGGCTCCCCATCCCTCAGCAGGACACCTTCCCCAAATCCCAGCTGTCCCCTTGGTGTCACCCCTGATGTCACCCCTTGTCCCGCAGTGCTGAGGAATGTAAACAAGTGTGCTGGGCTCTGAGGGACTTCACCCGCCTGTTCCGATAGCTCCGGCTCCGCACGGCTCCTGTCTCCCAGGTAAGGGCCGCCGGAGCCTCTGGGCTCCATCAGCCCGCGGGACAACGGGGGCAAAGGGCTGACCCTCCCTTCCCCCTGCCAGGAATGTCTTTAAGGAGAAGACAGGAAACAGCAACCCAAGAATGTGTCCCACAATCAGCCGAGGGCTCTCGCCCGCTCCAGCGCGTCCCGGGTCCGTGGGAGGTCGGCCCGGGGGTCCCGCCTGCCCGGCGGATCCACGTCCGGATCTCGGCACTGCCACGAGAAACAGCCCAAAGGGGAAGACCCCCAACACCCAACTCCAAACCCAGGCACCGGAGTCAGACGGATCCACACGGATTCGCCCGGCAGCAAAACGAGAAGTCAGAAAAACTTTCTGTGAAATGGAGACAAAAAAAAAAAAAAAAAGAGAAAAAGGAAAAAAAAAAAACAAACAGCAAAACAAAAAGCAAACAAGACAAATTGTTTTAGGATGAGGGTCGGTCAGGGGGGCCCTGGGGCGCTGCCCCCTGAGCCCACCAGGCCCCGCCTGGTGCCGACTCCTGGAGATGACGCGGGCGGGACGGACTCTGCAAATAGAGATTTATATTTTATTTTGTTCTGCTTATTTTAGTTTGTTTTCTTGTTTGGGTTTTTTTCTTTTTTTTTTTTTTTCCCTTTTTTTGGGTTTTCTTTGGTTTGATTTTGGGGTTGGAGGCGGCGGCTCGAGGGCGGGCGGGCGCATGCGGTTCCCTCCGGGGGTGTGTAGCCATCTCGAGAACAATAAAAAATAACAAAAAACTGAAAAAATAAATTAAAAACCTCCCGAGGCCCCTCTGCATCTTCTCTCAGGGCTGGGCCTGCCTTGTGCCCCCATCCCTGGGGGGCTCCAGGTCCAACATGGCTCCAGCCCAACCTCTGTTTCCTTGCTGTTTTCCCCCAAAACCCTGGGAGGTGGGGGCAGCCCCCCCGTGTCCCATCCTGGGGGGATCCAGGGAGAAGGGTCTTGCTGCTCCGCTCCAGCCAGGGCAGATGGTCACAGCCCTGTCCCCCCTCAGAGCACCTGGAGGTGCTGGTCACTGGCAGCTCTGGGGGGATGGGGATAGGGACAGGGATGGGTGGCCCTGGCTCCATCAGTCTGCAGAGACAGGGATGGGGACAAGGATAAGGACAGGGATGGGTGGCCCTGGCTCCACCAGCCTGGATGGCCACAGGGTGACTGTCACCCAGTGTCCCCCCTGTGTCCCCT
>JAWWEU010000040.1:146619-159238 GCA_035583155.1 Acropternis orthonyx | reverse complement strand
CAGTGGGGCAGGGGCCGGATGGACACAGGGCGACTGTCACCCAGTGTCCCCCCTGTGTCCCCTCAGTGGGGCAGGGGCCGGATGGACACAGGGCGACTGTCACCCAGTGTCCCCCCTGTGTCCCCTCAGTGGGGCAGGGGGCCGGGTGGCAGCGCCCAGGGCACGGCCAAGGGGCCAGGCGGGGGCTGCGCTGGCGGCAGCCGCTGGTGGCTCTGCCAGAGCTGCTGCAGCTCCTTGAACTGTTCCACCATCCTGTCCTTGAGGTCGGGGTGGGAGATCTGCAGCGGAATGCTGTCGGCCGACCAGGACAACTCCCCCGAGAACATCTCCAGCAGCAGCCGCGCCGCCACTGGCACCACCTGCAAGAGCCCCCCCTGTCACCGGCACAGGGACACCCCTGTCCCCTCCCTGGGGACAGCCGGGTGTCTCGGCCCCTCACCTGCACCGTGATCAGCTTCTTCTCCTTGGGCTTCTGATCCGGCCACTCCTCCCCAAAGCACAGGAAGATCTCGAAGGGGGGTGGGATGGGGGTCTGCCCCTTCTGGAACTGGATGAGGCCTGTGGGGCCCGATGCTGAGGTGAGGGGCAGGATGGGGCCTCGTGCCTGCCTGTCCCACCACCACCCCAGCTGGTGTCCCCATCCCACCTTTGACCCCTCATGCCACCAGGTCCCCGTGTACCATCAAGTCTCCCCAGTCCAGCTCAGTCCCACCATACAACCAGGTCCCCACATGCCTGGTGTCCCCCCACTGCAGCTGAGCCCTCTGTCCCATTGCCTTCAAGGGACACGAGCCCACCCTTCCCTTCCCCTCTAACCATTGAGGAAGCCCTCAAGGCTGAAGAGCTTGGTTCTCCTCTCCCTCTGGATGGGATTGGGGCCAGGCTGGGGGGTGGCACAGGGCCCCGTCCAGAAGACCTTGCACTGGCAGAGCCGGAGAGCAAAGAGGTCCTGGCCCTGGAGCTCCAGGATGAGCCCACGGTCCAGCACGTCCAGCAGCTGGTGGGTGTAGAAGCGCTGCTTCTCGTTGGGAATGGCATCGGGAGCAGGGAAGGGCACCTGCTCCAGTGTCAGCGGCCCGAAGAGCTCCTCCTGCTCCCGCGTGGGCTCCAGGCTGCTGTGGAACAGCCGGCAGCCGTGGGGGTTGCTGACCGTGAGGGCACAGACCTGGCGGCCCCGGTACTGGAACTTCAGCTCCAGGTCTGTCACTGCCAGGGGGGCAACGGGGTCAGGGGGGCCAGGGAGCACCCCAGGAACACCCCCAGCCAGCCATCCCATGGCCACCCCTCACCCGTGGCCGCTCCCACCCAATCACCCCCCAGCTGTGGACACCCTGTCCTGCCACCCCACGGCCACTCCACGCCTGTGTCCACCCCGTGACTCCCTGGGCCCCTCCTCACGTGGCAGCATGTTGGGGCTGACGAGCAGGTCAGGGATCAGGTGCTCTGTCGCCACCGCCGGGCAGGCAGCCGGGGGTCCCAGGTGGCCCAGGGCGGGCCCTGTCTCAGCAAGGGTGGTGGAGGGCAGCTCCGGGTCCCCGTGGATGCTCCCTGGCTCCCTCTGGAGCAGGGCCGGGGGGGGCGGCACGAAGGGCCCCCCCGGGGGGCAGCAGCTGGCAAAGGCGGGGGGCTCTTCCTTGGGCCAGGGGTAGGGGGGCAGCAGGTCCCCCCCGTGCTGCGTGTCTGAGGCAGAGAGGGGGTCAGTGGGTGCACCCCAATGCCCCCAACACCCCCCACCCACCTGGCACCCCCACTCACCACTGATGCTTAGGGCTGTCATCTTCTGCAGCTGTGGGGGGAGAATGGGTATTACAGGGATCTCTCCAACCACCCAAGAGGTCTCCCGGTTGGGGGTTCCTCCCCAGCCTGAGCCCCCCAAGTACCTGGCTGATGTCTTCCTCCCCACTGCAGCCATAATCATCCTCGTCTCCCCCATCTGCAAGGGAGAGAGGGGCAGTTGGGGGGTGCTGGGGACTCGTGGGCTACTGAGGCTCCACAGGGTAGTGGGTCCCAAAGGGAGGCAAGGGGGCAGGTCTCCAGAGACACTGGCTCCTTATAGGGTGTGAGGGGCCTGTGGGGTGGTGGGTCCTTATGGGATGTCAAGTCCCCACTGGATTCTGGGACCTCAGGGGGGGTGCTGGAGCTTCACAGAGGATTTTTGGGGTGCTGGAGCCTTGCAAGATGCCAGGTCCTTGTGGGTGCTGAAACCTGACTGGGTGTGGGCACCTCGGGGTGCCCAAAGCCCCCCCGAAGTACCTGCGCCCCCGGGGGGCACCTCGCAGAGCTCGTAGATGCGGAAGGGTTGGGCGGGGGACGCGCGGGGCCCGTCCAGGAGCAGCCGGAACTCGCGGCTCTTGTTGAGGGCACAGCGCAGGGTGGCCTTCCAGCGAGGGGGGTCCGGGGGGTCCCCGGCCCGAAACCGGCCCGTTTCCTCTGCCCACGCCTGGGGGGGGGGGAGGGGGGCAGTCAGCACCTCAGCACCTGGCACAGGGCCCCCGGCCCCCCCACCGTTTTGGCCCCCCCCCCCCCCCGCCATCCCATCATCCCATGTCCCAGGTCCTCCTTGCCAACCCATCCCACTGTCACCCACCCAACCCATGTTCTCCCACCATCCTTGTCACCCCCATCCTGGGTTCCATTATCACCCCATCACCTGTCACCCAACCTCTGTTCCCATCGACACCCATCCCATGTCCCCACTGTCACTCTGTCACCCCCACCCTCTGTCCCTCTTGTCACCGGGACACACCCATCCTTTGTCCCCCGTATCCTCATTGTCACCCATCCTATGTTGCCATTGTCACCCCATCACCTTGTCACTGTCCCCATCGTTCCCCATACCATCAGCCCACTGTCTCACATCCACGTCCCCCTCGTCGCCCCATGATCCCGACCACCCCCGCCTGTGTCACCTTGAAGATGGTGTCGTGATCCTGCGGCCCCGGGGGGTTCCTGGTGGCGTGTCCCCAGGGGATGACGAAGCGGCGGCGCTCGGGGTCGAGCCAGCGCAGCCCCGGGAAGCGGCGGCTGCTCACCTGGGCCACCAGCCAGGGCTTGAGGCGGACCCGCCGGGGGGGCTCCATGGCCTGGGGACACGGCGGGCACCGCGTCACCCCCAGCCCCGGTGCCACCCTCGGCCCCGAAAGAGGAACCGGGACCCGCACGGCCCCTCTGGGGAGTCCCCGGTTCCTCTTTCCGGAGTGGGAGGGTGGGCGAGCCGCCCCCCCCCCGAGGTCTGTGTCCCCCTCCGGGGGTGGCTGGGGGCGCCACCCACGCCCCGAAAGCAGAAGCTGCGGTGGCTTCGGGGAAAGAAAAGTGAAGCTGAGAAGGGGAGGGGACGCGGGGACAGGGGCGACACAGGGGGGACACGAGGGGACAGGGGGGACACGAGGGGACAGGGGACACATGTAGCGACATGGGGGAACACAGTGAGGACACGGGGACAGAAGGACAGGGAGGGACACTGGGAACATGCCAGAAGGGACTCACAGGGAACCAGCGGACATGAGGTCGGTAAGAGGGACATGGGGGTGACACGGGGCGGACACGCGAGGGGCACGGGGCACAGGGGGATGGGGAGGACACCGAGCTGACATTTATGGGATGAGGGGGGCCAGGGGACACAGAGACCGGGGGACACGGAGGTTACACGGGAGACAGGGACACGGAGGACACATGCGGGGACACGTGGAGTCCAGGTCGCGGTCCCTGTGGGTCCCACCAGCAGCGCGAGACCCCCGGCCCCCCTCCCTTCGAGCCCGGTTCCCCCGCGTGTCCTCCCCCCCCTCAGGGGCAGCGCCCACGCGAGTGTCGCACGGGCCGGGGGTGCCTCGGGCTGCTGCCCCCGCTGACGGACGGAGTTCTGTCCCCGCGTGTCCCAGGGGCCTCTCCCGGGCCCCCCGACACCGCCCCTCCCGGCCCCCTTCCCCGCGGACCCCCCGGTCTCACCCGCGCTCGGGGCCGGTCCCGGCACCGCCGCCCGGGGCTTCCGCACGCGGGGCAGCGCGTGGGCGTGGGACGAGACCGGCTGACCCCGCCCCGGCCCCGCCGCGCGCCTCCCGTGTCCCCCCGGGACCCCCGGCCCCGAGTCACCCTCCCCTGTCGCCCGTGTCCCCCCACTCCTGTCCCGCCGTGTCCCCACCCGGGTGTCGCCCCCTCTCTCCCCCGCAGTACGGGCAGACCCCTCATCACCATGTGCTTTGCATACATTTGCATACCCCCGCTCCACGTGACGCGCGGGGATCCCCGCGGTGGGAGGGACCCCCCACCCCCCCAGCGCCCTTTCTGCGGCTGTGATTGCTCGCCCCGGCTGTCACTCACCCGCGGGCGCGCCCCCAGCCACCTCAGGGGCGTGTCCTGGGCGGGGCCGTGGGCGTGGGCACCCCGCATGGCTCCGGGCGCCCCCCGCCGCACGCCGGGACCCCCCGGTCCTCCCCGCACCCCCCCGGTGCCCCCGCCCCGCCCCGGCAGGAGGAACCGAAGGAGGTACCGGGACCCCCGCCCCGGGACCCGCCCGTTCATCGCTGCCGCGGGGGGGGGGCCGTGCCGGGGTGTCCCCCGGGGGTGCGGGGCTGCCCCGGCGGGTCTGGGGCAGACTCGCCCCCTTTAACTTGCGGGTTTCGGGGCGGGTTTAACGCTAGTTTTTTTGTCCCGATCGCGGTGACAGTGGGGCAGTGGGACCGGGGGATTCCCGCGGCGGGGAGCGGATCCCGGGGGTTATCGGGGGAGAGGAGCGGATCCCAGGGTGTTCGGGGTGGTCATGGGGAGCAGATCCCGCGGGGGGGGATCCGATCCCGGCGGATTTCCGGGGAGGGGGTCAGATCCTGGTGGATTCCCAGCAGAATGATTGCTCTGCAGCTCTTCCCACCGCTCCGGCCGCCTTTGCCCTGTCCCTCCTTTTCTGGGATCCCGGTTGATCCCGAGGGGCAGGTGCAGCCCGGGTGAATCCGGCCGCAGGACAGGGCCTGATCCCAGATGGGGAAAGGCACAAAAAATGCAGATTATGGGACGCCGAGGGGATATTTCCCTAAGGATCCCACGCCGGTGTCCGCTCGGACCTTGCTGGAGGTGTCTCCGGACCCGGACCCTGACACTGGTGGGCACCAGCATTGAACATCTCCACCGGAATCCCGGGAAACGGGCAATTTGGTCACGGGGCAAAACGGGGGGAAACCTCAGGGTTTGGGTTTTCTCCCACGGCGCCCTCACCCCTCTGAACTGGCTCCGCTGCTGCGGGCAGGATGGACGGGGCACCGGCAGGACGGGGTTTCCTCCCAGCCTGGCACAGTCTGCCCTCTTCACCTCGTGTTTTTCTGGAAGGAGAAGCTGGGATGTGTGTCCCAGATCGCCTCATGGCCGTGAGAGGGAGCCCCAGCCTCAGCGCTGCCCACGCCAGAGCCGCTCCCGGGGCGGTGTTGGGTGGGATTCCTTGGAGCCGGGCTGGCGCTTCCCGGGCTCCCAGCCAGCTGCTGCCCTGGGTACCGGCCCGATGGATGTGGGGTTGGGGCTACTTCAGCTGGGCTTTGGCCATACAGGGCGAGCCTGTGGAAACACGGCTCCAGCGCTTTCTCATCCCACATTCGATGGCCACGGAGCCAGGATGTGGTGCCGAGGAGCCGGCTGGGGCGCTGGATCCGCTCCGGGCATCCATCCCCTCAGCGGGTGGGCTCTCCGGCTCTGACATCCCGCTTTCCCCGCGGCAGCTCCGAGTGGACGGTTCAGCGGAAGCTGCGGGAATTCTTCTCCATCCCACGGTGCCTCGTCAGCGTGTTCAGCCTCTTCCTCGTGGAGCTCATCCGCTTCCTCGGCGAGGCCGTGGTCCAGGTGAGCCGCCCCGGTCCCGAGGAGACGTGGCCGGAGCAGCGGCTGAGGACGTCAAAATCCTCCAGTCTTGGGAGAAGAAACTTCTGGTTCTCGCTATCCCAAATTTCCCCTCCTCTAGTGGAATTTTTGCGGCTCAGCCTGTTTTTTGGTGACTCCCGCTGGCAAATATTCCTCAAACCCAGGATTTCATCCCAAATCCAGGCGCTGGTGGTTGGTGTCCTGACAGCCATCGGCGACCATGTCCTGAAGCCCCTCCTGGCGGCGGCGTTCCACAGCCTCCTGCAGCCGCTCCTGCTCTTCCTGCTGAAGGTGCTGGGCGGCATCCGGGAGCTGGCGGATCCTGTGCTGGACATGGTGGCCCGGGTGTGCTCCCAGCTGGCCGTGCTGCTCCGCGCTGTCCGGCTGGTGGAGATCCGCCTGCACCCGGACACACGGACCGGCCCCGTGGACCGCGGCGGCTGAGAGCGGGCTGGGGAGGCCAAGGAAGAGAGGAGGAGGAAAGAGGAAAACCCTCATTCCTGGGAATTGTGGATAAGTGGGGCTGGCTGTGGCCTGGGAGACACCGGGGGCGTCTCCGTGTGTCCGGGTGGGGGGGGCAGCACGTGGGGTCACTGGGAGTGGGCTGGATCTTCCAGCTTTGCAAACATCTCCTTAAGTTAATTAAATTCCAATTTTATCTGTTGGACGTTGTCTCCAGTGAGGTGGTGTTCCTCTTTCTGCCTGGAAAATTCGGCTTACCACTGGGAAGGACTTTCCCATGGGGCCTCTTGCAGCCGGGTGGGCTCTGCTGCCTTGGTGGTGCCTGGAGTCTGTTCCTTGCCTTTTCCTGGCTCCCTGGCACCCCAGTGGCACAGGATAGCCCGGATTTGGGCGCAATCAGAAAACAAGGGATTGCCACCATGTCTGCATCCTGATAACTAGTTCTGGGGCACAGTTTGGTTCATGTTTTCCCATCGGGATGAGGTGGCTGAGGAGCGGAACGATGGCAGCGGAGCTCTGGGCGTGTTTTCCAGGTCTTTGGAGGGGTCTGTGCCGGGACTGAGCCACATTTTGGGTCTCCGACCGTCCCCAATCTCGGCTCCCTCTCCCCTCTCCTCTCTCCCTTCTCCCCTCCCGGACGGCGCAGCCTCCTGGGAGCATTTCCCCCCCTGGCTGGCGCAATCCCCGCGGCCCCGATGATTCCATCCCCAAAGCCCTTTGCTTTTTATGGGCAGGAGCGGCGTGTTTGGAGCTTCCCGGGATGTAAGATCATCCTCGGGCCGGGGCCGGAGCGCTCCTGCCGGGGGCCGGCCGGGCTATTTGGGGGGTGCTGAGTTCACGGAGCCGTGACGGGATGTTCCCTCGGGCGCTGCGAGGGGCCGGGAGCCGGGAGCCAGCAGAGAGGAGCCCTCCGGGGTCGGATGACCAAGGGCAGGCAGCGGGGACTGAGCTCCGGGACCTGGCGGGCAGCGGGAAGCGAGTTCGTGTCCCAGGAGAGGCAGAGCCGCAGGGATGGAATTCAGGATGTCCCGCAGCCAGGACGGCCACACGCGGGGTCCCGGAGCCCCCCGAGGCAGTGGGGACACACGGTTGTCCCCGGGTTCTTCCACCCTCACCGGGGCCCGGCCACTGCTCCCGTGACCTTCCCCCGAGGAAATGGTTAAAGGGACAAACCCGAGAGGGAGGGGGTCGGAATTGGTGGGAGGTTTCTCGCTGTGTTTATTTAGTTGGCGAATCACTTTAATGACTTAAGTGGTTTTAATTAAATCCATCTGCTCCGTAACCAGGAATTCCCCAGTTCAGTTTTTTCTCTTCGGCTCAAGCTCTCCCAGTCAAACATCCGGGAGACTGAGAATTGGGAAAATTCAACGCCCAGGGTGAGGCGAGGCTGATGGTGTCATGCTCCTGATCCGTCGTCATCCCACGGCAGCAGAGGAGGGCAGAGAAGCCCCCCCACCGGAGCTGGGAGCCGCCCCCCGCAGCCCCGGCCCGCTGCGGGATCCCGGGAGTTCCAAGTGGCGGCGTGACAGCCGCTTGGAATTTGTGCTGTAGATCCGACGTGAGCGCGTCCTGGCAGTGGCAGCTCGGAGGCGCAGAAACCCAGGGAATTCGGGGAGCTTGGTGTGCCGAGCTGGGGGGAGCGGGAGCCCCGGGCCGGCGGCTCGGCAGGAGCAACACCCACTTGGTCCATCCGAACATGTGCGATCCCCGCGGGAGCGGGTCCGCCCTCGAGCCGCCCCGTCCTCGGGCGCCGTCCCCGCGGCAGCTGCGGGGGGACAGTGGTGCGTGGCGGGGACAGTGGTGCGTGGCGGGGACAGTGGTGTGTGCCCGGGCCATGCCGGGGACAAGGACACTGTGGGCTGGCGCTCGCGGCAGCCGCGCTGGCAGCGCCCCCGCATTGCTGCTCCCTGAGATCACGGCTCCAGCGCCTCATCCCTGGCTCCCGGAGCCCTCGGCGCTCGCCGGGGCGGCCGGAGCAGCGGGAACTGGCCCGCGGGGCCGCTCTGCCGAGCGCTGACCGGGGGCGGCGGCAGGAGGGGGCCGGGAGGGATGCCAGGAGCCGAGCGCGGTATCCGTGGTTCTTCCTTAAATAGGCGGCAGCGGGCGGGAGGATTAGCCGGGGCATTCCTCGCTCCCATCCCTGTGTCCAAGCCTCCCACACCCGCCCTGCGCCCGGCCTCGGATTCCTCCTCCCCCTCGGCCCGTGCTTCCAAACCACCGCGGGGGCATCGGCGGGTTGTTCCGCCGGGATTTGGCGGCGGGGGCGGCTCGTGGCTCTCCCAGCGCAGCGCGAGCCCCCCCGGAGCTGCCGCCCCTGACCGAGGGGTCTCAAGGCACGGGCGGTGTCACAGCCCAGGGCCTGGCTCTGGGTTTTATAGGATTGGGCTCAGACCGGCTGTGCTCAGGAGCCCCCCCGCCTGACCCCCATGGAGGGTCAGGGCAAGGCACAGGAGTGTTGGGATAAATCGGGAATGAGTTGTCATCAGAGGCTGGAAAAGCCTTGGTGGTTTGTTTTACTGACACCACCTTCCAATAGGCTGAGGCAAACTAAAGCAGGGCATGAGTCGGCCTTTCCCGTCAGGATACACCTCCCAGGCAGCATCCTGATGGAGGTTCTCCATTCCAGGTTCTCCAACCTGTTTCTCCATTCCCCTGGCTCTCCATTCTGGTTCTCTGTCCCTCTCATCCAAATGTCCCCACTGTGGGTCCATGTGCTGGACCCAGAGCATCCACACCTGCATCCCCAGCCTGGACATGTCCAGATGGATAAATATTCCTGTATTTCCTCTCTTTCCCAAGGATCCAGCACAGGTTTTCTGTGCTTTCCTCCCAGACCTCGGTCTGGCGCCTACAGGGTCTGTTCCCAGCTCCCTCATGGTTCGCCTGTTCCCAGACCATTCTGGCTTTTCCTCCAGGGGTTTCCCAGGGAATTCACAGAGTCCATGTCTGGGGCCTGGCAGCAGCTGCAGAGGGGGATCAGTAACACCCAGACACACATACAATTCCCACCCCTTTGCCCAAATCCCAAGCCAATCCTCCCCGGACCCTGCTGACCAGGGTGTGTGACTGAGGGGTAAGCAGGGCTGCAGCCCAAGTGCTGGTTAATAAATAACATGTTTTCCTAAATTCTGGGATTTGGAAGTGTCTGAAAGTCCCACTAATAAACATCCAGCCAGGAAGTGTGTGAAAATCGAATTTTTTAGCCAGTTTTGGAGTGGAGTTGCTCTCACAAAGGCCAGGAGAGGGACACGGCCGAGGGGAAGGGAAACGTCGTCCCTCAGCATGGAGAAACCACTAATGTCCACAGTTTGGGCAAAACCAGCAGGATTCAGGGACTGGGGAGTCGAGGCAGGAAAACAGGGCTTGGGAGTTGTTTTTGCCTCATGCTAAATATTGGGAAGAACGAACAGGATCCAGCTGCAATGTGTCAATGGCTTTAAAAGACTGAGAAACTGGGAGAATTAGAAAAAGAAACAATGGGAATGATCTGAGAGGCAGAGAAAAAGAGGCTTCACAAGGGACTCGGAGCTCGGGGGTCCTTTGGTTCCACCAAAAGGAGAGGAAAAGGGATTTTCGTGAGCACTTCCATGAGGAAATGCAATAACCTGGAAGGAAGTGCAATAAATCACCCCCAGAGCAGGGACTGAGCCAGGCTCAGTCAAGGCAAGGAGCGGAGTAAAAAGCTGGATGGATCAAATGGGATTTGATTCCCCAGGGATGGTCGGACCAGGCTGTGGGGGAAGAGGTGGATCTGTTGTCCTGTTGGCATTGGCAGGACCTGTGGGAAGCTGGGCTGCTTCTGATTTTCCTTGGAGCCCTGAAATCCTGTTTCACATGAGCATGGGCTTGATGAGCCTCAGGGCGTCCTTCCAACTGGAGATTCTCTGGGATTCCTTGGAAAGAGAAGTCTGGAGTCCTCTGGGGTGTAAAAAAAAGCTGAAACCACAAACATTAAAGTCTAAAACCCACAAAGAAGCTGACCTCCAACCACCTTTAATTAAAAAAAAAAAAATCCCATTTCAACCCTTCAGGACATTTTTTATCACAAAACCACCTCAACGCCCCTCAAGCTAGTTTTTTATTTTAAAAAGATCATAGCTCTCAACACCCTCAAGGCCTTTTTTTATCTAAAAAAAGCACCTCAACCCCTTTCAAGCCACATTTTAATAAAATGCGAAACATTTCGACCCCGCTGAGTCCCCTTTTGACCAAAAAACCATCTCAACCCCACCGAGCCACCTTTGATTAACAAAACTGAAAACAGTCTCCTGCTTCCAGTGCCTGTTCCTGATCTCTGGGCTCGCTTTCCCCTCGAGGCTGTGCGATCCCAGCGCCGAGCGAGATTAAGGAGGGGAGAGATGCAGTGGGAGGCTTTCCAAGGAACTTTGGGCCGAGTTTTTCCAGGCCGTGTCTGAGTGTCAGCCCTGGCCCCGCTCCCGGCGAGGCCGAGGGTGGAAATTATCTCATGGGCTGTAAATACCCGCTGGGAGCCTCTGCCCCGGCTCAGCTCCCTCGGAGCGGGGCAGCCGCGGCCCCGCACGCTCCCGCTGCCCTAATTTAGGCATTTCTGCAGGACGGGATGAATCACGGCCCTTGGAAGCGCCGGGTTCCCCCGGGGGGCTCCGTGGGGAGCGGGGCGGACGTGGCCACACGTGGCTCCCTCCCCAGGGCTCATCGCTCCGAGCCGGCACTGACCTCACCCCCGGCGTGTCACAGCGCGGGCTAAATAGAAGCTGACGCTGCCGGGAGCCCGTAAACCGGGATCGGGAGACATTCCCTGCCGATGGGATCACACCTTGTCCCGGGAGCTGTTCAAGCGGCGCAGCCCCGGCCACGGCAGCGAGTGGGTTTATTTATAGCCGGGCTGTCACTCCCAGAGCAAAGCCCTGCGGTTATTTCGGGATCCGTGTGCTCATGGCTCGGGACCCGCATGGGGAGAGGGGCTGGAGCGTGGGCAGGGCAGGGAAGGGAGGTGGGGAAGGGTGTGGAGCAGCAGGAGGGGCTGAGGGAGCTGGGGGGGCTGAGCGTGGAGAAAAGGAGGCTGAGGGGGGACCTTGTGGCTCTGCAAGGCCCTGCCAGGAGGGGGGAGCCGGGGGGGGGGTCGGGCTCTGCTCCCAGGGAACAGGGACAGGAGGGGAGGGAACGGCCTGAGGCTGGGCCAGGGGGAGGGGACCAGGTTGGATATTGGGAAATTTCCTCCTGGAAAGGCTTGCCCAGCCCTGGCACAGCTGCCCAGGGCAAGGCAGGGAGTCCCCATCCCTGGAGGGATCTCAAAGCAGTGTGGATGTGGCACTTGGGGACACGGTCAGTGGTGGCCTTGGCAGTGCTGGGCAGGGCTGGACTCGATGAAGTCAGAGGGCTTTTCCAACCAAAACCCACTGGCAGCAGGCAAAAATCCGCATTTTCCAGGAGGACCAGAAAGGATGACCTGGAAGCTCCAGGCCTGTCATCTCCCTTTGGTGCCTGATGCGACCATGGAGAGGGTCACTCTGGGAGTTACTGATGTGATAGATATACGTGTGATTCGTGTCAGTAAGGAAGCAATTAAAATGCAGTCTCATGAAAACAGAACAATAATTACACTCCTATAGAAAAAGTCTGATTTATAATGAGGCCTGAATAGTGCTCCCCTGTATCTTATCTAAAGAATGCATGAATTATAGAAGGACCTGATTTATAATAAGGTCTGTTTAGTTTCTTAGTATCTCTGTATCTTACCTAGGAAGTGCATAAATTATAGAGGATCTGTTTAAATTCTTGCCTTGTAGAAGAAGTAAATCTTTACTAAGTGTGAAGATAATGAACGGAACTGACACAAGAAGAAACATCTGTTGTAGACTGTTAGCACGACACTGTGAAATGCATGTGTATACGATGTAATGAATAATGTATGAAGGAACTGGATAAAATTACCGATACATGTCATATCTGGTATACGAGTTGGGAAGTGGCGGCATTCTCTCGTATCCAGGTACCCGATCTTTGCTTTTATCATATAATAAACTATCAAAAATCTTTGAGGCTCGTTTCTCACACTGAGGACAACACGGCCATCAGCCACGGCCACGGGGTCACCGGGGAACTGCCAGACCTCCCAGCCCTGTGCCACAGGCCCCTTCCCCGGCTCCGAGCCCTGCCCTGCACACGCTCCTCTCCTGCAGTTTGAGAGGTTTCCATGCTGCCTCTCCCTGGATCCTTCTGCACAAACTGCCCAGCCCAGCTGGATAAAAACATCAGGAATGAGGGAATGGCTGGAGCTGTGCCAGGGCAGGGTCAGGTTGGATCTCAGGGAAAGGCCCTTCCCCCAGAGGGTGGTGGG
>JAWWEU010000040.1:126180-146019 GCA_035583155.1 Acropternis orthonyx | reverse complement strand
AGCCCGGGGGTGGGGGGCGGGGGGGGGCTGTGACCGTGTGAGCGTGACTCTCCCCGCGGCTCTGCGGCCAGAGTTCCACCCGCGGGGCTCCACGGCAGTCCGGCCGCCCAGCTGGGCCCCACCAGCGGGATGGAGAAGGGCTGGGAAAGGCCGGGAATGCCCCGGGAATGCCCCGGGAATGCCCCTCCGTGTCCCCCCCCCCCGCCCTGTCCCTGTCCCTGTCCCTGTCCCTGTCCCTTTCCCGCCCTTTCCCCGCGCGCCTCTCCCCGGCGCGTGCGCACTGAGGGCGGGGCGCCCCCTCCCCCCACGGGGGGGCGGGGCCGGCGGCCGGCGCGCGCCTGAGGACGTGGCGCTTTCCAGCCAATGAGAGCCCGCGGCACCCGCGGGGGGCGGGGCCAGAGAGGGGCGGGGCCAATGAGAGGCGTGGCTCGGGCCCGGGGGGCGGGCCGAGGCGGGGAGTGACGGCGGAGAGAGCCAATCAGCGCGCAGCGCGGCGCGGCCGGGGAGGCGGGGCCGGGCCGTGATTGGCCGGCGGCGCGGGCGCGCGGGGGGCCGTGCGGCGTGGCGCGGCGCCGACTTCCGGTGCGCGGAGCGGCGGCGGCGGCGGCGGGGACGGTGAGGGACGGGACGGGGTCGGGATGGGACGGGATCGGATGGGGCCGGGGCCGGGACCGGGGCCGGGATCGGGATCGGGGTCGGGGTCCGGGGGCGCGGGGGCGGCGGCTCTGCCGCGCCTCTGTGGGGCGGCCGTAGCGCGGCGCCGCCGGGCCCGGTCGCCATGGGAACGGGGCGGGAGCGGCGGTGCCGCCGCGGCCGGTCCCGGTCGGCGGGGCCCGTGCGGGGCTGAGCGGCCCCGCGGGCATCCATCGGCTCCCCGGGCATCCTCCGCCGGGATAACGGGACAGGGAGCTCCGGGACTCGCGGGGTAACGGGGTGAGGGACCCCCGGGACAGAGCGGTAGCGGGCTGTGTGGGGGCCCCGGGGCAAGGAGGTGTCGCGTCCGTTTTCCCCTCCCGGGGCCGTCGGCCGCCCCGCAGCCCGGGGCTGGTTTGGGGCAGGACCCGCCCGTTCGTCCCCCGAGGGCGGTTTCGGCTCCCGGTGACTCCCCCAGATCCATAGATCCTCTCCGGGGCCGGGAATGCCCCCCAGGCCCACAGGAACGACCCCACCCCCTCCTCCCCTCTGCGCCCTGGCGTGGCACTGGGGTCCCGGTTTATTGGTGCCTGGCTGCTCCGATGGGATCAATCCCATAGGAAGTGCTATGTGGGAGATGTGCTCCCAGAGGAGCCTCTGCCCATCAGTCTGCTCTAAATATCACCACAGTTCGAAGCCCAACGTGGAATTCCAAGTCCCTCTGTCAGTATCCCAGCAGACCCAATGGAAATTCCAAGTTCCTCCATCATCAGTGCAGCAAACCCACCTGGGATCCTGAGTTCCTCCATCGGTGTCCCACCAAGTCCCGACGGAATTGCAAGTCCCTCCACCAGCTGAGGAGACACCACCCAGCTTCCCACCACTGATCCCTGTTCCCACCTTCCCTGGGGTTCACCCCCAAGACCCTTTTATTAAGGGGAACAGGGGTCTGCTGCCAACAGCCCTTACCAGGAGAAGGGGAGCCCAAAGCCTGGTTTTTTCCCAAAATTGGGATCTCCAGGGGAAATCTGGGGGTCCGTTCCATTGGCAGGCAGAAGCTGCAGGTGTTGCCGGTTTTTTATGGATAATTGTTTCTGGATAACAGTTGGTTTGTGGGTTTTGGTCTCTCTGAGCACCTTTCGAGGGACAACTCCCGGCACTGTGCCCGGATCCGGCTGGAGGTCAGATTGTCCCTCTTTAGTGGCTTCCAAAGCCTCCCGGGCTCTGTGTGGACACTGGAGATAAAATCAGGGTGTCTGACCTGTTCCAGGTCACTCCGTGCCCCAGGCTGGGCTGATCCAGGGCTGACCCAGGTTGCCGGGATGTGCCTGGAGTGAGCAAGAGTCAGATCCCTGGGATAGGAATATGCAGAGGTCAACTTAGATAACACCTGAAATTGGCTTTTTGCTCTTTTTCCCTCCTCCTGGAATGTTTTTGCTCCCCAGAAACACCAAAACAGTGACTTTTGCTCTTTTTAACCCTTCCTTCCCCACAAAAAAGCTTCCAAGGAATTGGAATTTGTGGATTTTCCGTGTCCTTCTACCCATGTCCCAGTGCTGCTGTCCTGGTTGGACGTGCAACCAGTCCTGGACCCGGGTCATTCCTAGTCATTCCCAGGTCACTCTGGGTCGCTCCCGGGGCGGAATTCTGTGGGCAGAGTTCAAGTTAAAGGCATAAGGATGGGCAATACCTGGGTTTTAGACACAGGTTTTAACAAGTACGGATAGGGAACGTGTGGGTGTAAATTTAAGGGATAAGGACAGGGAATACCTTGGGTTTAAATTTTGATTAAAGCAGTAAGGGTGTGGAATATCCTGAATTAAATTTCGGTTGAAGAGGTCTGGATGGGGAATATCCTGATTAAACTTAGATTGAAAGAGTTAGAGACTAGGAATATCTGGATTTGAATTTAGGATTAAATAGATGAGGATGGAGAATACTTGGATTGGAATTTAAAGAGGTCAGGATGGGGAACACCTGGATCTAAGATGGGAGCTGAGATGGGATTTCAGTGACAAGGATGGGGAACACCTGGATTTCCACTGGAATTTAAAGTCATCAGCCTGGGGAATCCTTCCTGGAGCCACCATCGATCCTGGGCACATTTAGGTCATTTGATTCCGGGGAATCAGGTTGGTGGGGGAGGATTCCATCAGCATCCGTCTGGAGGAGCCTCTGGAGGTGTCTGGAGGAGGCAGCACGAGGGGTTGGGGAGGGAAGGCTGGGAGGAGGGAGAGCAGAGGTGGGGTGTGCTGTCACCGGGATCCCCTTCTCCCCCCCTGGATCCCCCCCAGGCCCAGCTGTTGCTCTGAGGGGCTCTGGGATGGGGTTGGGAGGGGGAGAGGCTCTGGGGTGTCTGCGTGTGCCCCGGCCTCAAAGGTCACTGTGTCCCGATAATCCACATTAATTAACCCCTGTGCCCCGATAATCCACGTTCATTAATCCCTATACCCCAATAATCTGTTTTTATTAATCCTTGTGCCCTGATGTTCCATGTCAGGGCATCTCTTTTGCATGGATAACCTGTATCAGTTCATTACTGTGCCCTGATAATCCAGATCAATTAATCAATTTGCTCCAAGAATCTGCAGGAATTAAACTATTTACCCAGACAATCTGCATTAATCAGTCATTTCTGCCCAGATAAGGTGCACTAATTCCCCATTTTTCCCAGATTACCTGCACTAATTCCCCATTTTCCCAGACAACCTGCATTAGTTCATCATCTTTGCCCTGAGAGTTTGTATTTATCATTTTATCATCTGGATTAATTCCTCATTTTTGCTCCCATAATCTATATTATTTAGTCTGTCCTAATTCCCCATTTTTTTCCCAGAAAACCTGCGCTAATCTCCATTTTTCCCTGATAACCTTCCTTAATTCCCTGTTTTTCCCAGACACCAACACTAATCCCTGTTTTTCCCAGACGACTGTCCCTCCTCCCCTTTTTTGCCCCAGTAACCTGCCCTAATCCCCGTTTTTCCCAGACAACCCTCCCTGCTCCCAGCCCTGCCCGCTCCGGCTCGGCTCCGTGCCCATGCCGCCCGTGTCCGTGCCCGCAGGCCCAGGAAGGATGCTGTTCCCGCGGCTCCTGCTGTGCCTGCTCGCGTGGGCGCTGTGCAGCTCCGGGAAGCCCACGGAGCGCAAGGAGCGGGTGGTGCGGGAGGCCCCGCTGAGCGCCCGGGAACACGACGACGCCCAGAGCTTCGACTACGACCACGACGCCTTCCTGGGAGCTGAGGAGGCCAAGAGCTTCGACCAGCTCACCCCTGAGGAGAGCAAGGAGCGCCTGGGGTAAGGACAGCATTCCCGCCTTCCCGGGGGGAGCCCCAGGCACCCACAGCGGGAATTCGAGGGCGGCACGAGGGCCGTTCCCCCCGCCGGAGACCCTGCTCCAGCCTCCAGAGCCACCTGGAGTGGGAGCTATCCGTACCCAGCGCCAGGCTTTCCCCAAAAAGTCACCTGGAGCCATTCCCAGCACTGGATGTTCCCCAAAACTCCAGAGCAGAGGTGACAATAGGAGTCCATGCTATGCTGCCCTCAGTCCGTGTTCTCCAGGCGCTGCCCCTGGGATCACTGGAGCTTCCCAATTGGGAGGCAGCTGCTCAGGAGCTGGGAAAACAGAGCAGCATGGAGATTTCCCCTTCTGGTGCGGGGCTGGACTTCCCCTGGGAATCCAGGATGGCTGTGCCTCCCCTGAGATGGGTTGTGCCTTCCCTGGGCTCTGGCTGGGCATTCCCAGCCCCCCTGCCTGGCTCTGGGATCAGTGCCGGGAGCAGAGCGGGGCCATTGTGTCCCTGCAGCAGCTGCCCTGCAGTTGTTCCAGGGGCTCTGGGCAGCTCAGAGCTGGAGCTACAGCCCCGAGGAGAGAGCTGGGTGGGCTGGAGGCTCCCTGGGGAGCTCGGGACACTCCTTGGGACGTTGGGCTCCAACACTGGAACTCTGCGGCTTTGGCTGGGTTTTTGTGGAATTGTGGAATGGTTTGGGCATTAAAGCCCACCCAGTGCCACCCCCTGCTATGGGCAGGGACACCTCCCACTAGCCCAGGTTGCTCCAAGCCCCATCCAACCTGGCCTTGGACACTTCCAGGGATCCAGGGGCAGCCACAGCCTCTCTGGACAACCTGTACCAGGGTCTCACCCCCCTCCCAGCCAGCAATTCCTTCCCAATATCCCACCTAAATCTTCCCTCTTGGCAGCTGAGCATACCGACTGTGTTGCTGCTGGAGCAGCAGCTGCCGCAGCCCACAGTGAATTTTGGGGGATTTTTTTTGGGAATGGGGCTCCCTGATTGGAAAAAGAAGCTCAGCCACTTGTGGGTGCTGAGGGAGCTCCCGGAGAGAGCCAAACCCCATGGATACAGTGGGATGTGCAGTGCAGGGGCTGCTAGGCTTTCCCATGGACTCTCCATCCATCCCTATGGATCATCCAGGCTCACAGCAGGAAGGAGCTGCTGGCCTTGCCCCCAACACTTCACCCTTGGGGACAGAGGGAATTTCACCCCCCCTGCCGTCCCCAGGGACTGTTTAACTGGAAAACCCCTGGATCCCCTGAAGCCAGGCCCTGGTTTTTCAGCAAGCTCCAAAATACAGACTCCAGGAGGTTTTTTGCCTGGGAAATCAGAGCGAATCCCTCGATCCCCCTGGAGCAGTGTCAGATTCCAAGGGAAGTGCAGCTCTGGCTGCGGCAGGCAGGGCCCCCCCGGCCCCCCTCCCCCGCCACGTTCCAGATCCAAGGGCTCCGTCATGGCTCAATCCCATTGTTCTGCCGCGTTATCCGCCGGAACGCCGGCAGCACCACCCGGGCCGAGTTTCCATCAGGGATTCAACACCCTCCACACTAACCAGCCTCACTTTTATCCACAGAGGCCAATTCCTGGCTTTCCTGAGCTGAAATTGCTTTGATAAACTTGTTACCAAGGTCTGAGTCCATAAATTCTGTGCCTTAACGGGAGTTGTGCTGCAGGCGGGGCCCGTTTTCCCGGGAGAGCTCCACCTCCAGCTTTCCCAGCTCTTTCCACGCAGCTCTGCTCACCTCCCTGCTCTTTGGGCAGTCAGGGATTTGGGAGCAACATCCTGTGCTCTGTCAGGGATTTGGGAATGGCATCCCGTGCTCTGTCAGCCAAGGATCTGGGAACAGTGTCCTGTGCTCGCTTAGTCAGGAATTTGGGAACAATACCCTGAACTCTACCTCGTTTTTTCCCCGGTGGCAGTGACATTCCCTGGCAGCGCTGGACACCCAGATCCCCTCGGGTCAGGGAATGGGAGCAGCGAGCAGCTGCCGGCCCTTCCCAAACATCTGCTGTCCCCCCTCCTGCAGGAGTGGGGGTTTGGGAACATGTCCGGATTTGGTGGCTCCTGCCCTGGGAAAGCAGCCGGGAGCAGCTGGTGCCGGCCCCGGGCGCAGGACCAGCTGGTGGAGGAGGTTTGGGAGCTTCCCAAGTGCCCAGTTCCAGGCTGGAGAGGGTTTGACTTTCCCTGGAAGCTGTTCCCCAGTTAACCCCTTGGAAACTGCCCTGGAAAAGCTGCTTTGGCCATCAACCCCCACTGGCTCCAGTCCTCCATTTCAGGGCTTTTCCCCAGTAAATTCCTTTGCCGGTGGCATTGCCCACCTGGGAGAGGGAAACATGGAATTGTTCCCTGAATCACCTGACTTATTCGTGCTTTATATGTTTATATGGGCAAATGTTTAATATTCATGTGATATTTTACATAATTTTGTGCAAAGTGTTGCAACATTGGTCTACTTTTTATATATTTATGTGGAAAACTGACTATTTCTGTGACATTTTTCATAATTTCCTGTGAAGTTCGATCAGGAGTATTGGAAGGGACAGTTTGAACATTGAGATGGAAAATTCTGAACTATTTCCGTGGTATTTTACCTATTTCCTTGCAAGTTTGGGCTCTGTTGAGGAGGGGTTTTGCACATTTACATGTCTATTTTAGATATTTCTCTATAAAATCCCTCAGGTCTCCCCGGCAGGTCCCACCACAGCCCCTGCTCTGGTCCAGCCCTGAGACTCGGAATCCCACGTTTCTCCCAGTTTTCTCCCCATTCTTTCTCCAGCTTCCCCTTGCCAGGAATGTTGTTTGTGCCACAGAAGAATTCCTGGTTTTCCTTGATCAAAGCAATTCTGGAACTCAAAACCCTGGGAGCAAGCACAGGCGGCTCTGGTATCCAGGTGTCCCTCTGCCTCAATATTTTGGGAATAAATTGTCCTGGTAGTGATTTAAAATTTAAAAATTCTGTATTTTCCACCTGTCTTAGAGTTCCTCAAATACCTGTTTTGGAGCTCAGGATTCCTGAGTGGCTTTTCATTAAACCCCCCTGTTAAAGGAGAAACCAGGGTCCTGCTTCACCAGGCAAAGGCTCTGGGGACCGTTATCCCTGATTTTCATCCAGGGGAGCTCCAAACCTTCCCGGCGCGGATCTGCGGCCGCTCCCGGGAGCGAGCCCCGCGGCAGATCCAGCAGCCCCCACCCCCCGGCTCCATCTGCCCCTGGATCCCGCATTCCTGCCGTGGCTTTTCCTACAGCTGCTGCTAAAAATAACGGAGGCACGCGGCCGCTCCGGCGCTGGGGCCGCGCGGCTCCGGTTGCTGCCCCGGGCAGGGGGTGGGACCGGCCCGGCACCGGTGGGGCCTGGGCGGCTCCAATTCCTGTGCCGAGCCCAGCTTCCCCGTTTTGGCTTTCCCAGGGTTTAACAAGGAAGCTTTTCTGCTGAAATTTGTGATTCCTGAAGAACCCAAAACCTGAGTGGCCCAGCCGGTGATTTTTGTGCCCGAGCTGGTGTTTTCCATGTCTGAGCTGGTGTTTTGGGAGCTAAACCAAGCATTGGTTTTTAGGATAAACTCTCCAAATGGTTGAATTCCCAAATTCCATAACCACCTTGCCTTGCTCCTTGCGCTACCAGGAGAGGCAGAGCCAAGATTCCCATTTTTAGTATAAAGCTGTGTCCAGGCTCCTTGCCTGGTGCCATCTTGGTGGGAGGACGTGCGGATGGGTCTTTCCCAAGGTCTAACAAGGAAGTTTTTCCCCTAAAACTCCTAATTCCGGAAGAAACCAAAACCTGAGTGGCCCAAGAGTGGCTGAGCTGGGGTCTTGGCAGCTGAACCATATATTGGTTTTGAGGACTTACTCTCCAAATGGTTGAATTCTCAAATTCTGTAACCACCACAACTTCCTCCCTCTGCCCCTTCCCATTTCCTCCCCTCTAGCCCCTTGTTTTCCTTAACTTCTGCTGGATTTCTCTGCGTTTCTCACAGGAAGATTGTAGGGAAAATAGATGAGGATGGAGATGGGTTTGTGACAGTGGAGGAGCTCAAGGCCTGGATCAAGTTTGCCCAAAAGCGCTGGATTTATGAGGATGTGGAGCGGCAGTGGAAGGGCCATGACCTCAACGAGGACGGGCTCGTTTCCTGGGAGGAGTATAAAAATGCCACCTATGGATACATCCTGGGTAGGTCCTGGTGCTCGGGATGAGCCTTTCCTGGAGCCAGCAGCTGAGACGCGCTGTTCGTGTGGGTTGGTGGGATGGAGACATGGGTCGGGATGGGGCTCTAGGGTGAGGGTCAGGATGGACATCGATTGGGATGGGGCTGTGGCACGATGGTTGGTGGAATGGATATGGATTGGGATGGGGTTGTGGCGTGATGGTTGATGGGGTGGACGTGGATTGGGATGGGGTTGTGATGAAGGGGGAGCTTGGGGTCTGGATTAAAGGGGCCCAGAGGAGGTCCGTGGTTGAGAGTGTGGAGCGGCAGTGGCGAGATCTTGACTTGACCCAAGCTGGGTTTGTTCCCTGGCATGAGCCCAGGAATGTGCCTGGGCAGATGTCCCCAAAGTCTCACTTAAACCCCCCCCAAAACTCCGCAAACTGGCCTAGTGGCATTACCGAAGTCCAAGGCAAAGAACCCAAAATATGTAGAACCCCCCCATAAGGGGATGTTTGTGCCCCTGCACAGCCCCAGCTTGGTGTTCTTGGTGCCCCTGGGGACAAGCACAGCTCTGGGCTGAATCCCAGTGATTTGGGGGTTAATGGCATGCAAGGATGGAGGTTTTTGGCCTTTTGGAATTCCCAGCTCCCTGGGGGCATTTGGGACCTGCAGGTGGAACCAACTGCCTTGATGTGTCCATCTCATCTCTAATCCACAAAAACCATTAGCAGAGCCTTTAATCCCTTTCCCTTGTCCCGGGAACAGCATTAGACCTTGGAACTTGGGGGTTTTGGGATACAAGCCACGGCCTCGGGCACCCCCGGGAGTACGGGAAGGAGCAGCTCTTTTGGGGTTAAACCCTTAAACCCCTAATCCCTGTGCCAGCTCCTGCCTCTGGCGCCTCAGACGGGCCCGGGCGGAGGAGCCGCAGCTCCGGGGCGTGAAATCTGCTTGAATTTCCTAAATATTGCCAAAAATAGTCAAACTGCTCTGTGGGATGTGCGGAGGGGGAGCTGCCACACAGGAGACTCATCCCTCTCCCTCGGGCTCATCCCTCTCCCTCGGGCTTAGGGAGGATCTGGGTCTGCCGTGCTGGTGGCTGAGGAAAGGCCCCCAGCCCCTTCCCACGCTGGGGCGGTGCTTCCCAAACCTCTCTTTTCTATGGATTTCTGGGATCTGGGATTATCTGTCCATGTAAATCCAGCCTGGGAAGGGGAGGAGAGATCCTGGAAAGGGTTGGAACACCCTTTTTTGGTGAGGGTTTGAGGGATCTGGGGTGGGATTTAGGACCTGCAGGTGCGGGGCAGGGAAAAATGTAAACCTTCATGAGGAAAACTTTAATGAGGGAAACCTTAATAAGGAAAAACCTTAATGGAAAAACCCTAAATTAATGGAACCCCCTTAATGAGCTTTAGGGATAAGCCCCTTCCCACATCCGGAGCAGCGAGTGGGGAGTGCCTGGCCATGGGAATGCCGATCCCAAACCCAGAGTGGTGCCGGAGGCCAAGTGCCCTTGGCAAGCTCCGCTGGAGCCTCGGCTTGTGCTGCTCCCACATACTTGTGTCCTTACGGAGCACCGGGAGGATCCCGCCTCACGCCCTGGCTCCGGCTCCTCTCGGTCAGAATCACTTTTCCACAGCTCCTTGCTGCTGGACTATTCCCCTCCCATTCCCCTTGCTCCCCTCCCTGGCCGGAGCAGGGCTGGAATGCCTCTGGAAGTGGCTCTGGAGTGTTAGCAGAGGGATGTGTGGGGCTGGGCACTGCCCTCGGCTGCTCCGGAGGGTCCAGAACATGGTGTTTTGTCAGCAAAACCAGGTGCTGGGGGTGGTGTTATTATTCAGTTAATTGAGTGCCGTGATGAGTCACCAGGTGGCCCCCTGAGGTGTCACAGAGCAGTGTGGGGCTCTGCTGGGGGAATCCCAGGAAGCAGGGAATACCGAGTGATAAATGTCCAAGAGCTTCATCTGAGAGTGAAAATGTCTATGAAACTCCCTTCAAAATCAAAATAGAATGATAACCATCATCATCATCATTGTCATCATCATCAGAATAGAATCTCATCATCCTCATCATCCTATTTTTGTTAACTCCTCAATCCTGTGGTGGGATCCGAAACCAGGAGCACTTGTTCCAGGAGAAGATTCTCCATCTGCTCCCCCAAACCTCCCCCAGCCCAGGGACTGAGACACGAAGTGGCTTTGGGGGCCTTGGGGGGAGGTTCACCATTTTTAACCCACCTGCCCTCCCCCATCGCACTCGTTAATTGGTCTGACAGCAATTAGAGAATGGGCCATTAATGCTGCTGATCCGGAGGGCTCGGGGCTGTGCCACTTCAAAAGGTGAAACCTTGGGAGTAGAATTTTGGGTTCATTCTGCCCTAGAGGTGCCTTAAAATCAAAATCTTTAGATATTTAATGGCTCTGGGGCTGCTCCAGAGCTCCTTAATCCATAGCCCCTTGATCCAGAGCTCGCTAATCCCTGCCTTTTGTCCCGGGTAGCAGAGCAGGGACAAAGGGATGGAGCCTTTTTAGATCTTTTTTTAGACCCGGCCTGGGTCTGGTTTAACTTAACCAGAGCATGGCCACAGCCACGTCCTTCTGGATCCACGTTCTCCACAGGCTGCTGGACACTGCCAGCCCCATGTCCTGGAGCTCCTCTCCTGCTGCTGGTGAGGTTGTGCCGAGTGGCCCCGCGATCCCAGCCGGACGATGCCTCCCGGCTCGGCTGCCGCCCCGGCAGCGAACGAGATCCCCTTACACATTCCCCTCCCAAAATAGCTCGGGCTGAGCCTCCAGCCCTGCTGGCCATACCCCCCAAGCCCTGTCTACTGCGGCCTCTCCCTGGGAATGCCACGGACCAGGGGCTGCCACAGCTCCTCCTCCTCCTCCTCCCTCTAGGAATGGGCACAGGAGAGATGGAATTGAGTACACGGTGGCGAAGTATTGGGAGGTTGAACTGAGATGGAGGAGGTTGAGCTTGTGTTTAGATTGTGGTCATGTAGAAGTTGAGGAAGTTGAGGTTGAGTAGAGAAGGTTGAACTGAGGTTGGGTAGAGGAAATTGAGGTTGAGTTTGAGTTGAGGTTGAGTTGAAGACGTTGAGGTTGTGGTTTAGTTGGGTGGGTTGTGTTGTGTTAGCGGTGACCATGGTCTCTCCCCTTCCTGAGCTGATCTGGGTGCTCTCTCTACTCCTTCCCAGATGATCCGGACCCCGACGATGGCTTCAACTACAAACAGATGATGGTGCGGGACGAGCGGCGCTTCAAGATGGCCGACAAGGACGGGGACCTGGCAGCCACCAAGGAGGAGTTCACGGCCTTCCTGCACCCCGAGGAGTATGACTACATGAAGGACATCGTTGTGCAGGTGGGGCTGGCACAGAGGCACTGGGAGTGGGATGTTCCCTGGAAGCTCTGGGGAGTGGGAATTGTCCTGGGCCTGGCTTACTCCGATGTGTCCACTCAGGAAACCATGGAGGACATCGACAAGAACGGTGACGGCTTCATCGACCTGGAGGAGTACATCGGTGAGATGCCAGAGCCATGGCACTCCATGGGCCCTCCGTGTGCCTTCCGTGTCCCCTCCATGTCTCTTCCATTTCCCTGTGCAGCATCAGCCACTGCCAGCACATCCTTCCCAGCCTTCCCCCTCCTGAAACGTTCTCTCTCCCAACTTGTCAAATTCTGCCCCTGCTCTCTGTCTCTGTTGAGGGTTTTGGAGAGTCCTGACCCAAAGGGTGCTTTGGGATTTTGGGGATGGATTTAGGGAGCTCAAGGCTTCAAGTTGATCCTTGGGATGGGGCCAGGGCCGTGGGGCCGTTGAGGTGGTCGGGAGGATCCGGATCCCACTGTCCCCACAGGTGACATGTACAGCCAGGACGGCGATGCCGATGAGCCCGAGTGGGTGAAGACAGAGCGGGAACAGTTTGTGGAATTCCGGGACAAGAACCGGGATGGGAAGATGGACAAGGAGGAGACTAAGGATTGGATCCTGCCCTCAGACTACGACCACGCCGAGGCCGAGGCCCGGCACCTCGTCTACGAGTCCGACCAGGACAAGGTGGGACGGCGGCTCCGGTGGGATCTGGGGAGCGGGATGGGAGGTGCGGGGGGAATAGCGGCACGTGGCATTCCCTGCAGGACGGGAAGCTGACGCGGGAGGAGATCGTGGACAAGTCGGACCTGTTCGTGGGCAGCCAGGCCACGGACTTCGGGGAGGCGCTGGTGCGGCACGACGAGTTCTAGGCCTGCGCCGGCTCCTGCTCACGGGCTCCGTCCCGCGCCCAGGCCGCTCCTGCCGCGGGAAACCCCATCCCGGCTCCCAGGGATGGGGCTCAGGAAAGCCACACCCCCCTCGGCACTTGGGGCTCGTCGTCTTGTGGGTTTTCCTGGGATTTTAGTGACTTCTGGGTTATTTTTGTATGTTTTGGTTTTACCATGTGTGGAAATGGCTCCCCCCCGGCACGGGAGCCGCGATGGGGCGGCCCGGGGGAGCGGGGAATTCACAGCAGGGTTGGGATCAGGATTGGAGGTGGAATAAAAGTCAGAATTGGAATTGGAATTGGAATTGGAACTAAAGTTGGAATTGAAATTAAAATTGGAATTGAAATTAAAATTGGAGTTAAAATTGGAATTAAAGTTGGAATTGAAATTAAAATTGGAATTAGGCATTAAAATGAAAATTAGAAATTGAAATGGGATTTGAACCTGACAAGTGAAATCAAATTAAACGGGAACATTGACATGAAATTGGAATGAAAAATGGACTTTGGAATGAAAATTCAAACCCCAAGAAAACCCCGAACCCGATTGGAGCAGCAGCAGGACCCCAGGGAGGTTCCGGGGGGCACCTGAAGGGGGACCCCAGGGGAGGTGACCCCGGGGGGGGGTTGGAACCTCCCTCTCCCTCCATCGCTGCCCCTCAAGATCCAGCCAGGCCTCCCCCGGCCCCGCTCCAAGTGCCTTGAACCCCCCAAACCTGGGCTTGGGGGGGCTCATCCCACCATCCCACCCTTCTCTGGGATAATTCTCGATGTTTTCCCTCTTCTGTGTCATCTGTCCCTGCCCGCAGCCCCCAGTGCTGTGCCGAATTGGCTTGGCTGCCCCCAAATTCCCGTGTTTTCCCTTAAATCTTTTCCAAGGGTTTCCAAGTGCTGACTGTATCCTCCCTTCTTCTTCTCTCCCTCCTCCTCCTCCTCCTCTTCCTCCTCCTCCTCTCCCAGCCCCCCATCCCTTTATCCAGGGGCGAGTGGGTTGGGAACGTGCCCCCACACTGGGCTCAGGGATCTGGGAATGCCAGGGGCGATCTGGGAGTGCCGGGGGTGGTTTGGGACACCAGGGATGATTTGGGACAGCAGCAGTGATTTTGGGAACACCGGGAAAGCTGCTCTGGCGTCACCCCCAGTGCAGTCCCAGAGCCCCTCTCCTGCTCCCCCCATCCACGAGGATTTGGGTTCCGCTGACGACTCTGGACATGGATTTTTCGCCTCCTCCGGGTTTATTCGAGTTTCTCCTCGTGCTGATTGAAGGGATCTGGATCGGTTGGGGCTCAATAAACCTGTTCAACCCCCCATGGGCCGGGGGGGCCGGACCCCAATTCCTGTGTCCCCTTGAACAGGGATCCGGGGGAGTCCCCCCAGACGGAGCTGGGAGGGTTTGGGTTGGGGCAGCCCTGGGAATGGGAATGGGGTGGGGAAGCCCAGCGGGGGGAGTGGATTTGAGGTTTGGGGGGCTGTGATGTGGGGCCTGAGGGGAGTCCTGGCCCTCCGCCCTGGAGATCGGGGGGCTCAGCCCCACGGAGGGAATCCAGCCCCACCCCAGCCCCAGGGAGGGGAGGTTCAACCCCACCTCAGCCTCACAGATGGGGGGCTCAGCCCCATACCAGCCCCATGGAGGGGATCCAGCCCCACCCCAGCCCCATGAATGGGAGGCTCAGCCTCGCCACCTCCCCACAGATGGGGGGCTCAGCCCCATACCAGCGCCACAGAGGGGATCCAGCCCCAGCCCAGCCCCGTGAATGGGAGGCTCAGCCTCACCCCAGCCCCACAGATGGGGGGCTCAGCCCCATACCAGCACCACGGAGTGGATCCAGCCCCACCCCAGCTCCATGGAGGGGATCCAGCCCCACCCCAGCCCCATGAATGGGAGGCTCAGCCCCACCCCAGCCCCACGGATGGGGGGCTCCGCCCCACCCCAGCCCCACGGACGGAGATGGAGGGGCAGTATTCCCCCTCCCTGCTCCCCACTGCCCGTGGGGCCTGGAGGGGACAAGGGAGCAGAATCCCACCATAGCATCACCGTGGGGCAAAGCCACCCTTGAGACCCCCATCCCACCCAACCATGGGGCACAGGCACCCCCAGGCTCCCCATCCTGCCCTGCCATGGGGTGTGTAGTGTGTGCCCCATCCCGAGGGCCCCGCAGAGGGTCCCTGTTGCGCTCAGACCGCGGCTGTGGTTTATTGTCCCACCCGCGCTACATCCTAGGCTGGCCGGGGACCCCGGACCCCTGGGGCAGCGCTGGCCCCGCAGCTGGGGCAGCCAGGGGTCCTGGGGGACAGCCGGGGGTCCTGGGGTCCCGGGGGCCGGAGTGGTGCCACAGCCCCTCAGCTGGGGCTGACCTGGCTGGAGGACACGGAGGAGACCTCGGTGCGCTGGGCCGAGCTGGACACCTCGGAGTCGTCTGTCATGGGCCGCCCACACACCGTCTCCATGATGCAGGCGCGGAACTGCAGGGACAGGGGACAGGGGACAGCTCAGCCCGGCGGTTCCGCTGGCCCCGTGTCTGGTCCTGGCACTGTCCTCACACCCCTGATGTCACATTGGCCCCATCTCCTGTCCTGGGTATGTGGTACTGCCAGCCCTGCAGGTGGCCCTGGGCATGACCAGGTGTTCCCAGATGTCCCCAGATGTCCCTAGGTATCCCTAGATGTCCCTTACACCCCACATGCCCCATCCCCATGTGTCCCTGGGTGCCTTGGCTGTCTCCATCTCCTGTGCATCCCTGGCTGTCCCACTCTCCCTGTGTCCCTGGCTGTCCCCCTGTCCCGCGGTGTCACCTGTTTGTTCATGAAGCAGTAGATGATGGGGTTGTAGATGCAGGCGCTCTTGGAGAAGAAGGCAGGGACGGTGACGAGGCGCAGGTCGAGGCCGTGGTCGCGGTTGTTCACCATGTACATGGCCAGCGCTGCGTAGGGGACGTAGCACAGGCAGAAGGAGCCCACCATGACCACGACCATGCGCGACACCTCTCGCTCCGCCTTCTGCGTCGTGGCCGACTCCTGTTGCTGCGCTGCCACCTGGGATGGGGATGGGGATGGGGACACCGTGGGCCTGCCCAGGCTGCTGGGCCCCTGCCTGACCCCCTGATTCTCTGCCTGACTCCCTGCCTGTGTTCCTGCCCACCCTTCTGTCCAAGCAGCCTGCCCTCCTTCCCTCCCTTTCTCTCCTTCCCTCTTTCCCTTCCCCCTCCTCTTTCCCTCCCTCCAATCCTCCCTTCATCCCTCCAGCCAACTCTCCCTCCCTCCTGCCCCCATCCTGCCCACCCTCCATCCCTCCCTTCACCTCTCCATCCCTTCTTCCCTCGATCTCTTCATCTCTCCAGCCGACACTCCCGCCCTCTCCATCCCTTCTGCCAATCCTCCCTCCATCTCTCCATTTCTCCATCCTGCCATCCCTCCAACCTTCCTTCCTTACCTCCATCCCTCTTGTTCTCCTGCCCTTCACCTTTCCCACTCTTCAGCCCCTTCTTCCATCTGTCCAACTCCTTCCCTCCATCCTTCCAGCTCTGTCCTACTGTCCCTCCTTCCACCCCTCCCTTCCTCCTGCCCTCCTTCCTTTCGCTTCCCTCCATCTCTCCAGCCAAAAATCCGTCTCCCTCCCTCTCCACTTCCAGTCAGTTCTCCCTCCCTCCCACCCTCTGCACCCCCCTCCCTTGCCCCCAGGCGCACCCAGCCACCGTGCCCCCCGTGCCCCCGGGACTCACGGCCCGCAGGGCGCTGAGCAGCTGGGAGTAGGAGAAGATGATGAGGGAGAGGGGGACCATGAAGCAGAAGATGAAGAGGAACCAGGTGTAGTACTCGCTCTTGTACTTGGTGCCCACCGTGTACCAGTCAGGGCCGCAGGAGCACTGCAGCCCCTCAGGCACGTACCTGCAGCACCCGCGGTCAGCCCCTGCTCCGCGCCGAGTGGCACCCCAAGGTACCCCCGTGGTACCTCATGGCACCCCCACAGCACACCTGTGGAACTGCTGGGTATCTCTGCACCCACCCGGCACCCCCATGGCTCCCCTGTGTTATCAGGATGGCACCCCAGGGCGCTGCTGGGTGTCTCACCACCCCCCTGCCCCCCTGCGCCCCCCGCTGTGCCCCTGCAGCCCCACCTGCTCCAGCCGAGGAAGGGGGGGATGGCGACGCTGACGCCGATGATCCAGGTGGCCGCCACGACCAGCAGGGCGTGGCGGGAGCTGAAGCGGAAGTTGCCGAAGGGTTTGCAGATGACGATATAGCGCTCGAAGGCCAGGAAGGCCAAGGACCACCCTGTCACCAGCCCTGGGGGAAACAGCCACCGTCTCACACCCAGCCCATGGCCACTACGGCCGCCAGGGACACCGGTCACCCCAACTGCCACAGACCCCACCCCAACTCCTGCGACCCTAGTAGAATATGGTGGTCACCCCTGCCTTGAGCCTCACTAGACCCCAGGGGCCACTCCGACTCCTCCAGCCCCACCAGACAAGGGTGGTAATTTTGTCACCTCCAGCCCCACCAGACTGTCCAGAAGGTCTGGATGGTCACCCCAGCTCCTGCACCCCACTAGCCTGTGGTGGTCACCCCAATTTCTACAGCCCCAGTAGAATGTGGTGGTCAACTCTTATCTTAAGGCCCATCAGCTCATGATGGTCATCCCAACACCCACAGCCCAGGAGATCATAGTGGTCATCTCTGGCCCCAGCAGCCCCAGTGGTCACTCCAGCCCTACCAGCCCCCATGGTCACTCCGTCACCTCCGGTCCCAGCAGCCCTGTGGTCACTCCAGCCCTTGCAAGCCCGGTGCCCCTGCAGTCCCCCCATACCTCCGGTGGCCCCGGCAAAGCCCTCCAAGGCACACATGTGCTTCCCGAAGACAAAGTATCCCTTGGCGCTGGAGACGAAGACGGTGAAGACGCTGAAGATGCAGCACAAGAAGCCGCTGAAGGAGATGTTCACCAGGATGTAGTTGAGTGGCTGTCGCAGCTTCTTGTACTTGACGGTGACGATGAGGACGATGGCGTTCAGGGGGGTGCCCACCACGAACACCACCCCCATGAAGATGGTCTGCAGGTAGAAGGCCCACATGGGCGCGATGTGGTACTGGGGCCCATCCCAGGGCCCCACCGATGACTGGTTCTTGAACAGGTAGAACTCGTCCTCATCCATGGCGGCGGTGGGGGGGGGGCGGCGAGTGCCCCCCTGATATACCCTGCACCCTCAAGCTGCTTAGGGGGTGGATCAGGGCTCAGCCTGGCCAAACTTGGGGATTAGGGGGAGCTAAGCCGGGCTCAGCGCCTAATCGGCCCCCTGAGCTGGGCCGAGCCGATTGCCGGGGCTCTGGGGGATTTGAGGGGGGGCGGAAGGGCTCCCACCCACACCTGCGCATGGGGAGGGTCCCCAGGGGTCCTTGAGCTTGATTCTGCTCCCCTCGGGATGTCCAGGTGTCCCCAGGTTCCCCCAGATTCAGTTCTGCTCCCACCGGGATGGCCAGGGCTACTCAGGTATACACAGGGGTCCTCAAGCTTGGTCCTGGTGCCCCTGGGCTTCCCTGGGGCCCCCAACCTTAGTCCTGCTCCCACAAGAGTCCTCAGGGGTCCCAAGCTCAGTTCTGCTCCCCCTGGGATGTCCAGGTGTCCCCAGGTGTCCTCAGGAGTCTCACCCTTGATTCCACTCCCCCAGGATAGCCCAGCCCTGGGTGCCCTGCTAAGAACTTGGGGTCCCCCCCATGAGGTCACGCCCTGCCTTCCCAAGCACCCCAGGACGTGCCACCCCCAGTGTCACCCCCCAGCAATTGCCCCCCCGTGAGGTGGGGGAAGCTGGGAGGGGTTTAAGGGGTGGGGGCACTGCTCGTGGGTGAGGGGTGGCTGAGGCGGGGGGATGTTCATCTTGGAAGTGAAGTGCTGGGGGGTCCCTGGATTGGGGGGTCGCTTTGGGGGTGCATGGATGAGCGGTGACTTTGTGGGTGTGCTTCTGGGAACTCAAATCTCAGACGACCCCCAGCTTTTTCCTGTCCCCCTGCCCACCCCTCCCTCCCCGGCCCATGAGACCCCCGGGGGCCAGGAAGGATGAGCAGAAGCTGCTTATGGGAGGGGATTATGGGCGCTGGGGCCCCCCCAGGCTGGGGGCACCTATAAAGGCCAGGGCAGAGATGGGGCTGTGGCATCCCGGGACCCCCACAGAGGGAGGGTCGGTCGGGTGGGCGGGGGGTACCTCCGAGGTGGGCTGTGCCCCTGGGAGGAGTATGGCGGGTGGAGGTTCCCCACCCGAGGGGTGCCCTGGGGCAATCCTGGGGTTGTGTCCACCTCTGGGGCAGGGACATGGGGAGAGAACAGGGACGGAAACGGGGGAGGGCCAGGGGGACCGTTTGGGCTGAACCTCCAGCTTGTGTTGTACTGGTCTGTACTGGGTTATACTGGGCTGTAATGAGTCATACTGGTCTGTACTGTGCTGTACTGGGTTGTACAAGATCATACTGGGCTGTACTGTATTCTGCAGGGTTGTACTGGGCTGTACTGGACTGTACTGGTCTGTGCTGTACTGTCCTGGGCTGGGCTGTACTTTATCCTGGATTGTTCCGGGCTGTACTGCAGTGTATTGTATCATATGGGCTTGTACCGGGCGGTACTGGGCTGTGCTGGGTCTGGTCACCCTGGTCCCAGGGTGTATGGGGCTGAACTGGGTCACAGTGGGCTGTAGTGAATCAGGTCAGCTCTGCTGGGGCTGTGCTGGACATTCCCGGGGGGTGCCATGGGGCACGGTGGGAGGTGCTGAGCGCGGAGCTCAGGGGGCTGCAGCACTGGCCCCACTGGCCCAGCCAGGACCCCCCAGCACCCACTGGTACCAGTATGGAACCTGGCCCTCACGGGACCCCACGACCCCCTCTCTACAGCCCATGGCACCCATGGAATCACCCCAGGGCCTCCACATCCCTGCCCTTATAACCTCCTGGATGTGGCCCTATTCATGACCCTGCTGTCCCCAGGCTGTGTCTCCTGTGTCCCCCTGCCCATGAACCCCGTGTTCTCCTGTCTCTTGTGTCCTCCCAGCCCTGAACCCCTTGTTTCCATGGCCATGTCCCCGCTGTGCCCCTGTCACCCCATCTGTGCCCCCACGCTGCAGTCAGTCACCTCCCCATGTCCCCCCACCGAGCCCCAGCGCCCCGAGGGGACCCAGAGCCAAGGGCAGGGTGGGGGGACACGGGACTCGGGATGCTGCCTGAACCTGCCACACACCCTGACCCCACTTGCTGGACCCCCCCGACCCGGCCCAACAATTCACCTGCTCGCCCCCTACGCCTCCCGTGGGTTCAGGGGTTCCGGTGCCACCCCTGTCGCGATTCCCCCCTGCCCCGTCGGTGCCCACCCAGACACCCCCCCACGGGGTATTTTCGGTGCTGGTGTGTTGGGGGCGCCCCCCCCGTCGCGTGCCCCCCCGACCCCCCCCGAGGTATTTTGGGTGCCGGTGCGTGGCTCTGACTCGGCGGGTTATTTTTAGGTGCTGGCTCAGGCGCCACCGCGTCCCCCCCCC
>JAWWEU010000040.1:110259-126080 GCA_035583155.1 Acropternis orthonyx | reverse complement strand
GTGTCTTTACCCCCCCCCCCCCCCCCCGCCCCGTGAACCCCTCCGGATGTGCCCCCAGGTTTTGGGGGTGTTGACCCCCCCGGGAGCCACCCGCGAGGGGACAGTCGTGCCGCCCCGCCCCCACATCTGCAGCCCATTTCCTCCCCGAAACGCGATCGCTCGTGGGGGGCGGAGGGAAGGGGGCGAGGGAGGGTCCGCTCCGCAGGGTGGTGGGGGAGGGGCGGGATGTGTGGGGCCCCCCACTCTTCCCCCAGATGGCCCTTCCCTGAGTTTCCCCATCTCAGCACTCCATGGGCCAGGGACCCCTCACATCGGGGGCCATGAGGGTCAGCAACCCCCTCCAAAGTGCTCACTTGGGGACCCCTCAGGCGCTGCCAGGGTTGTGCCCTCACCAGGCACTGCCGGTGGGCTGTGGGGGTCCCTCCTGCAGGGGGTGGGCAGGAGGCAGTGCAGTGGGGTGTTGGGGTGTCCCCAGGCCCATAACAGGGTCCCCAGGCTGGTGTTGGGGTGCAGGACTCCCTGGCAGTGCTGTGGGGTCTCAGGGTGGCGTGGGTCCCCGTGGTGGTGCTGTGAGGTTTTGGGGTGCCCTCAGGCGGGTCCCGGGGTGCCCTGTGGGGAGAAATCTCACGGGGCCTCGGGGTGCAGAGCCCTGTTTCCCCCCCGCAGGCAACCAGGGGGTCATGGATGGGATCCTGGAGCTGATCCCGGTGGGCCAGGGCTGTTGGGGTCCTGGGATCCCCCCAGAGGGTCCCACAGGATGTCAGAGGATCCTGGGCGGAGCTGTGGGATGTTGGGGGTCTGTGGGGTGTTGGGGTGCCCTGGCAGCTCCCGCAGGATGTCGGGGTGCCCCAGGGCGAGTCCCACAGGACTGTGGTGTGCAGTCCCCCTGTTTCTCCCACACAGACAGCAAGGCGATCGTGGACGGGAACCTGAAGCTGATCCTGGGGCTGATCTGGACCCTCATCCTGCACTACTCCATCTCGATGCCGATGTGGGAGGAGGAGGAGGAAGGGGACGAAGGTCGCCGCCAGACCCCCAAGCAGCGGCTGCTGGGCTGGATCCAGAACAAGGTGCCGCAGCTGCCCATCACCAACTTCAATCGCGACTGGCGTGATGGGAAAGCACTGGGAGCGCTGGTGGACAACTGTGCCCCAGGTGAGGAGAGGGGAGCAGGGGAGAGGGCGAGGGACATGGGGGGCATGGGGAGTATGGGGGGAACAACTGCACCCACGGTGACAGGGGGAATGGGGGAAATGGATGGTGGGAGTTCTGGTGGCAGGGATGGGGATGGGAGCAACTGCCCCCTCCGGCAGCTGCCGTGGGGCATGGGGGGGCACAGGGAGGGCAAGAGCCCCCCCAGTCCATGCTGGTTCGGGGGCACTTGTGGAGATGTTGAGGAGCACTGGATGCAAAATGGAGGTGGGGTGTGGGATAGGGGGGCAGGACAGGGGGCAGGATGGGGAAGTCCCACTAACCCTCTTGCCCCCCACCAGGCCTGTGCCCAGACTGGGAGAACTGGGATCCCAATGAGCCGGTGCAAAACGCCCGGGAGGCCATGCAGCAGGCGGACGACTGGCTGGGGGTCCCCCAGGTATGGGGTGTGGGAGGGGGCATGGGGGGCAGTGGGGGTCCCCCAAGTATGGGGTACAGGGAGGGAGTATTGGAGGTCTGCCAGGTAGGGCATGGGGGCGGCAGATACTGGGGCCACTGGAGGTGCAGGGGTGTTTCTGGGAAGGGTGTTTGGGGATCCACAGAGGTCCCTGGTCATATGGGGCACGCCTGGGCACCTGTGGGGGTGGTGGGAGTGTGTGTGTGTGTGTGTGTGTGTGTGTGTGTGTGTGTGTGTGTGTGGCTTTCCCAGCACAGCTGTGAGAATCTGATGGGTGTTGGGGTTGCCAGGAGGGTCTGACAGGTGTTGAGGTGCCCCTCCTGGTACTGCAGGACATGGTGGGTCCTCGCCAGGGCCCCCCAGGGGGGATGGATGGGTGTTGGGGTGCCCCTCCTGCAAGAGGGGTGCATGGTGGGGGTTTTTGCAGCAACATCCCCTTGGGTGGAGGTGCCAGAAGGGTCTGACAGGTGTTGGGGTCTCCCCTGCAGGTGATCGCCCCTGAGGAGATCGTGGACCCTGACGTGGATGAGCACTCTGTGATGACATACCTGTCCCAGTTCCCCAAGGCCAAGCTCCGGCCAGGGGCCCCCCTGCGGCCCCGGCCCCCCCAGCCCGGCCGTGCACGTGCCTACGGGCCCGGTACGGGGAGCTGGGGGTCCAGGGGGCATGGGGGGGCTGTGGTGCCAGGACAGGGCAGTACAGAGGGTTGGGGGGGTTCGGGGGGGGGCACCATGGTGCCAAGGACCTGGCACAGCTGGGATGTGGGGCACATGGGGGCTGTGGAGGGGCTCAAGGATCCCACATTGTGGGGGGCATGAGGGAGCTCAGGGGCACACAGGGACCTGGGACAGGGGGCACATGGGGAGGGGTACTGGATGGAGGACATGGGGGAGTTCAGGCACCCAGCATAAGAGGGAACTTGGGGTGCCATGGGCTGTCAGTGCATGATGGTGACCTGCAGGCCCCACCCAAGCCCAGGGACCCCTCTTCATCCCTGGGGTGTCATCTGTGCCCGAGAACACCTCAGGGTCTCCACCACCCACCCAGAGAGACCCCAGGGTTCCCCAAGGGCCCCCCATGCCCAGGGACCCCCCAAGGTTCCCCCAGGCTCCTCCCCATACCCAAGAGACCCCCACTGACTCCCTGGTCCTGCCTGCCACCACCAAGGACCACCTGGGGGTCCCAAGTCCAAGGGGCTGCGGGGTGCTGGAGGTTGGGGACATGCTGGCAGGTTCTGGGGTGCTGAGGGTCCCTGGGGGTTCTGGGGTCCTGGAACTCCTCTGAACCCCTCTCACTGCAGGCATCGAGCCACAGGGAAATGTGGTGCTGCGGCCAGCCCAGTTCACAGTGGAGACCTTCGAGGCGGGGATGGGTGAGGTCCTGGTCTATGTCGAGGACCCTGAGGGACACACCGAGGAGGTACAGGGGGCCCTGCCTCCCTCCCTGGGGTCTCCCCTCGGCACCCCTCTCTGGGGGACCCCTCCAGTGCCCCAGCTCTGTGTCACCCCCTTTCCCTGGTTTTGGGGTCTTTCCCTCCCTGCAGGCCAAGGTGGTCCCCAACAATGACAAGAAGCGAACATACAGTGTCACCTATGTCCCCAAGGTCGCAGGGCTGCACAAGGTGAGCCCTGTCATGATCCCCTGTGACACCCCCTCACTACCCCCCTGGACACTCCCCCCCATGACACCCCCAACACTCCCCCTCTGATGCCCCCCTGACCCCCCGTGTCCCCCTCAGGTGACGGTGCTGTTTGCGGGGCAGAACATCGATGGGAGCCCCTTTGGGGTTGGTGTGGCCATGGCCCTGGGCGACGCCTCCAAGGTGACAGCTCGTGGCCCTGGCCTGGAGCCTGTGGGCAACGTGGCCAACAAGCCCACCTACTTCGACATCTACACCGCAGGTGAGGGCACAGGGGGGCCAGGGAGTCTGGGGACATGTCCTTGTGGTGGTGTGGCCACGGCATGACTTGGTGGCACTGAGGTCATGTCCTCATGATGACATGTGTGTGGGGTGGCCTGATGGCTCTGGGGATGTGTCCTCATGGCAGCAAGGCCACTGCATGACTTGGTGACTCTGAGACCACTCTCTCATGGTGACCATGGCCATAGGGTGTCTTGTGGCTCTGGGGACACGTCCTCATGGTGGCCTGGTGGCTCCCCATGGTGGCCTGGCCATGCCACTGACTCCGTGTCCTGGTGGTGGCAGGGGCTGGCTCGGGCGATGTGGGAGTGGTGATCACGGACCCCCAGGGCCGGCGGGACACAGTGGAGGTGATGCTGGAGGACAAAGGGGACAATGTGTTCCGCTGCACCTACCGGCCTGTCCTCGAGGGGCCGCACACCATCTCTGTCACCTACGCTGGTGCTCAAGTCCCCAAGAGCCCCTTCACTGTCAATGTGGCTGAAGGTAGGACCCCCTGCCTGGTCTCCACATGGCCCCATGGCACCCACCTGTGACCAGAGTGGCCCCATGTCACCCATCAGTGGCCCCACAGCACCTGGTGGTGACCATGGTGGCCCACAACACCTATCAGTGACCACAGTGGCCTCACAAGACCCCTGTGGTTGCCCATGGCCCCAGGGGTGGTCCCGTGACCCCCTCATCCCCTCCAGGGTGCCCCTCTGGCACCCCTGTCCCCAGGGTGTCCCCAGAGTGTCCCTGTGGCACCCATCAGTCCCAGGGTGTCCTCGGGGGTTCCTTGTGGCCCTGGGGATCCCATGGCAGCCCCCTGGCTCCCGGGTGTCTCCAGGGTGTCCCCACAGGCACCTTCCAGCCCTGGCGACCCTATGGAACTTCCCTGTCCCCAGCATGTCCCCAGTGTATTCCCATAGGCTCCTCACAGTCCTGGGGACTCCTCACCTCTCCCTGTCCCGGCGTGTCTCCATGACGCACCCACAGGCATCTTCCAGCCCTGGGGACCCCCTACCCCTCCTTGTCCCCGGGGTGTCCCCAGGGTCCCCCCAGTGCCCAGTGGGTGCTGGTGGGTGCTAACAGCAGTCTCCAGCCTGCACCCCCTCAGCGGTCCGGGCCGCGGGCCGGGGGCTGCAGCCACGGGGCGTCCGGGTGCAGGACGTGGCCGATTTCAAGGTCATGACACGGGGCGCGGGCAGCGGGGACCTGCGGGTGACACTGCGGGGGCCAGGTATGTGTCGCTGTGGGGGGCATGGGGGGTCGGGTGGTTTGGGGGACACCACAGGTGTGGCCAAGGGGGGTCCATGGGTGGGAGGTCCCCTTGGGTTGCCCACGGAGTGTGTGCATTGTTGGGGGTGGTCCTCGTGGAGGGATTGACATGAGTGTGGGTCCCATGTGGGATTTAGGGATGGGGTGCAACATGGGGTGGCCATGTGGCATGGTGGTGCATGGGTGGGGTCCCATGAGGGTGTTTGTAGGATTGGGTGATTGGGGGTGAGGGGGCACCATGGGGAGGTGCATGGTTGGGGAGTGCCCTGGGGGAGGTACCCATGGTTGGAGGCGTGTTCTGGGGGGCTTGGGGGTGCCCCATGTGACCCCTCTCCCGCAGGGGGCACGGAGGAGCCGGTGACAGTGCGGGACGCGGGCGATGGTGTCTACGAGTGCGAGTACCTGCCCCGGGTCCCCGGCACCTACCAGGTGTCCATCACCTGGGGGGGCTACGCCATCCCCCGCAGGTCAGTGCCAGGCACAGGGGGCACCCCAGCAGGGGGAAGGAGCGTGGGGAGTCGCCGCTCACTGCCCCTTCACCCTGTAACCCTTTCAAGATGCAGATGTCTCCCTGGGGGTGGGAGGTTTTGGGGGATATGCAAGTCCCCTCCCATCCTCCTCAGCCTGTTCAAAGTGCAGGTGTGTGGGGGGGGGTGCAGGTGTGTTACAGCCCCACCCTCACATCACCCTGTCCCCCCCAGCCCCTTCGAGGTGCAAGTGTCTCCCCAGCCGGGGACACAGAAGGTCCGGGCCTGGGGGCCAGGGCTCGAGGGAGGGGTCGTGGGACGCCCTGCAGATTTCGTGGTTGAGGCAATCGGCACCGAAGTGGGGACCCTTGGTGAGCCTGGAAAGGGGACATGGGGACAGGGGGGTGGGCACTGTGGTGGGGATGTGGGGACAGAGTGAGGGGCAGCGTGGTGGGGCGCGGCATTGTGGGGGGTGTCACTGCGGGGGGTGTCAGTGTGATGGGGAATGGAGTTGGAGTTGGTGACACCCCACTGGGAATGGAGGGACAGGCTGGAGGACGAGTGCCATGGTGGAGTCCCCGCTGCTGTGGTGACACGGGCACAGGGTGGGGACCATGGAAATGGGGACATGGGGCAGGCTAGGGGTGGCCACAGTGGGGACATGGGTGGTGCCACCCTGAGAATGTGGGCACAGAATGGGGAACAATGACCTGGAGGTCCCTGCTGCGGGGACATGAAGACATGTTGGGTGTCACCCCGCTGGGGACATGGGCACGGAGCAGGGACAAGGCCGAGGTGCAGGGTCCCGGCATGGGCAGAGGGTGACGGTGGCTGCCGTGCCTCCAGGGTTCTCCATCGAGGGCCCATCGCAGGCGCGCATCGAGTGTGACGACAAGGGCGATGGCTCGTGCGATGTGCGGTACTGGCCCACGGAGCCGGGGCCCTACGCTGTGCACGTGGTGTGCGATGACGAGGACATCCGGGACAGCCCCTTCATGGCCAACATCCGCCCTGCACCCCCCGACTCCTGGCCCGACAAGGTGCTGCGACCCACAGTGACCCACAGCTCCCTGCTGGGCCCCATAGTGCACCCCATTGCACCTCACCCAGGGGTGCTGGCGGGTGCCAGTGTCCCCCTGACTCCCCTGGCGCCTCCTTGTGCAGGTGAAGGCCTTTGGGCCAGGGCTAGAGCCCACGGGCTGCATCGTGGACCGCCCAGCTGAGTTCACCATCGACGCCCGCGGTGCTGGCAAGGGGCCCCTCAAGCTGTATGCACAGGTGGGTGCTGTTGGATGGCACTGGGAGATGTGGGGCACCTTTGAGTCCTGTTCAGTGCTGTTGGGTTTCACTGAGTCACACTAAACCCTGCTGGGTGCCCTTGAGCACCACTGGGTGGTGTTGGGTGCCATTGGGCACCGCTGGGTCCCCTCATCTACCCCCTGATGCCCCACAGGACGCCGAGGGCTTCCCCATTGACATCAAGGTGAAGGACAATGGTGACGGCACCTTCCACTGTGTCTACGTGCCCACCAAGGCCATCAAGCACACAGTCATCGTCACCTGGGGGGGCGTCAACACCCCCAACAGCCCCTTCCGCGTGAGTATCGCCGAGGGCCCGTGGGGTGCTGAGGTGTCTGTGGAGGTCTAAGTGGGTGCAGGGAGGGGCTGCCAGGCATGGAGGGTGTTGAAGTGCCAGATGTGGGGCACGAGGGTCCCATGGGGCACTGGGCATGGGGGTCCCATGACGATGGGGGGCCAGGGTGGGGCTGGGAGCCCATTAGATGACGTGGGTGGGGGTCCTGTGGGGTGCTGGATGTGGGAATGAATGTGCCAGACCTTTAAGGGTGCTGGGGTGGAGTTGGGGATCTCCCGGGTTGGTGTGGTTGGGAGTCCATGGGGTGGTGGGGATGGAGGAGGCAGCCAGGGGTGGGGATGGGGGTCCCACCAGATTATGGGTTGGGGAGCCACTGGTGGAGTTGGGGGTCCCAGCCCCATGGGGTGCCAGCCAGGGAGGGATCTATGCCCCTGCCCTGCAAGTGACATTGTGGCCCTGCAGGTGAGCGTGGGCGAGGGCAGCCACCCCGGCAGAGTGAAGGTGCACGGGCCAGGCGTGGAGAAGACGGGCCTAAAGGCCAACGAGCCCACCTACTTCACCGTGGACTGCAGCGAGGCTGGGCAGGGTGGGTGCCATGGTGGGGGTACCCTGGGGACCCCTCCGTGGGCATGAGGCCCATGTCCTGTGTCCCTGGTCCTGCATTTGCACCTCTGGGCCAGCATCCCTGGTCCTGTGCCATTGTCACTGGTCCTGCTCCATTGTTGCTGGACCAGGGATCCTTCCTCTTGGGTCCATTCGTCCTGGTCCTGGTCCCACATCCCTGATCCTGAATCTCAGCTCCTGGTCCACTGAACCTGGTCCTGGTCCCACATCCCTGACCCTGAATCTCTGCTCCTTGTCCACTGAACCCGGTCCTGGTCCAGGATTCCTGGGCCTGCATCCCTGCTCCTGCACCTGCATCCCTGGTGCATTATTTCTGATCCTGATTCGTCAGCTCTGGTCCTGGTCCATTGATTCTGATCCTTGTCCATCACCTCCAGTCCTGGTCCAGGACTGTGTTACCCAGTTCCTCTCCTCAGTGCCCCCCACGGGAGCGGGTGCCACTGACCCAGCCCCTCCACAGGTGACGTCAGCATCGGGATCAAGTGTGCCCCGGGAGTGGTGGGGCCGCTTGAGGCCGACATCGACTTTGACATCATCAAGAACGACAATGACACCTTCACAGTCAAGTACACGGCGCCGGGCGCGGGGCTCTACACTATCATGGTGCTCTTTGCCAACCAGGTGAGGGTGGTGGGGGTGCCTCCCACTCCCTGGGGGTCCATCCCCCATCTCTGTGAGGTGCTCTCCAACCCCAGGGACTGGGTGAGGCTGGAACTCTGTCCCTGTGGTTACTCCTGTGTCACTGTGCCCCGGTCTCTGTCCCCAGGAAATTCCCTCCAGCCCCTTCCGCATCAAGGTGGACCCATCCCATGATGCCACCAAGGTCAAGGCTGAGGGACCCGGGCTCAGCCACACGGGTGAGGGAGATGTGGGGCAGGTGGTGGGAACAGGGGATGTGGGGCGGGGGCAGAGGGTGCTGTGGGGCAGGGACTGCGATGCTGTGGGTGCCACAATGACTGATTGAGGGGGTGCAGGGATGGTGGTGGGGAGCCCAGGTGTCATGGGGTTGGGATACTGGACACAGTGGGTCCTGCAGTGGCTGACAGTGGGTGCAGGGGTGAAGGTGTGGACCCCCACCCACTTCAGGGTGCTGTGGGGCAGGGACTGTGGGTCCTGTGGGTGCCATGGTCCCACAGTGACTGATGATGGGTGCAGGGGTGGAGGTGGGGACCCCCACCCACTTCCGCGTGCAGACGCGGGGGGCAGGGAAGGCCCCTCTGGACGTGCGGTTTGTGGGGACGGGGCCCGGCCCGGCCGTCGCCGACTTCGAGGTCATCGACAACCACGACTATTCCTACACTGTCAAGTACACCCCGCTGCAGCAGGTGGGTGCTGGGGCACCCCAACACACGGGAGGGAGGCACCATGACCCAGGGGGGACACCCTAACGCAGGGGGGACACCCTAACCCAGGGGGGACACCATAACCCTATGGGCACCCACCATCAAGTGCACCTCGCTACAGCAGTTGGGAGCAGGGGTCATCCTGAGCCTGGGGGGAGGCACCCTGATCCATGGGGTAACCTCATGGAGGCATCCCAACCCACAGGGGCACCCCATGGGGGGGCTGCCCAACACATAGGGACACCCCAACCCATGGGTCACCCCATAGGAGCCCCCTCATTGACACCCCATCCGCTGGGCACCCCCAAGGACAACCCCCTAGACAGCCCAGTGTATAGGAACACCTCCATGGGCACCCCTATGAGCATCCCATCCCTTGGGCACCCCAGCTGTATGAACACCACCCTCCCCATGAACACCCCACTCCTGTGGGCACCCCTCTGGGGCAGCTGCACCCTCACATGCACACTCATCACCCCAGGGCACCCCCAGACCAACAGGTGACCCCCATCCCTGGGACTTTGCTGCCCCTAGCATCCATGGGTGACTCCCAGCCCCCCCAGCCCCGCAGCTGCCTCTCTTCTTGGACTCCCTGGGACCCCCCTGCTCCATGGGTGCTCCCAGAACTCCCCATGGGTGCCCAGCCCCTGTCCCCCCGCTGGGTGCTGGTGTCCTCTAGCAGCACCCTGAGGTGGGGGTGTACCCACAGGGCCCCATGTCCGTGGTGGTCACCTACGGAGGAGACCCCATCCCCAAGAGCCCCTTCCCTGTCACTGTGGCCCCCCCCTTGCAGCTGGGCAAGGTCAAGGTGCAGGGACTCAACAGCAGTGAGTGGGGGCACTGGGGGGGGGCACTGGGAGGGGCACTGGGAGAGGGGAGTACTTTGGATCTGGGGTACAGCATGGGGTCAGCCCTGGCGGGGACATTTGGGCATGGGGACACCCTGGGGGGACACACCCTGTGGGGGGCACCTGGGTGAGGAGTCAGCCTGGGAGGGGTACCCTGGATATGTGGGGCACTCTGATAGGAGGCACCCTTGGCTGGGGGGTTCATCATGGGGTTGGGGCACACAAAGGTGGGGACATTGGGTATGGGGAGCACCCTGGGGGGGGGGGGAAGTGTGGGACCCTCTGTGTGGGAGGGCACCCTGGATATGGGGAACACCCATGGGTGGGGGCATGGCAGGGGCTTGACACACCCTGTGGGAGGCACAACAGCCTGGATAGGAGGGGACACATCCTTGGGTGGAGGTGACAGACCCTGGGGCACACACAGAGACACATCCCCTGGATCCGGGGGGGATATCTGGGTGCACCCTGGGGGCATGTGTGACCCTCCTGGACATGGGGTACCCCCCTGACCCCCGTTTCCCCACAGAGGCGGAGGTGGGGCAGGTGCAGGAGTTCCAGGTGGAGGCTCAGGGTGCTGGGGGCCAGGGGCACCTGGAGGTGAAGGTGACAGGCCCCTCGCGCCGTCCCGTGCCCTGCACTGTGGGGCCTGCGCCCCCTGGGGGACCCTACCCTGTCAGCTTCACCCCCTCTGAGGAGGGGCCCCACCGCGTCGAGGTCACCTACGACGGGCACCCAGTGCCTGGCAGCCCCTTCCCCGTGGAGGCACTGCTGCCCCCAGACCCTTCCAAGGTGAGCTGGCACACGCGTGCGCAACAGGGGGGCTGTAAGTGTGTGTGTCCCTGTCCCCCCTCGACCCCTCCAAGGTGAGTCCAGCACACACACGTGTGACAGGTGTGTGTGTGTGTCCCAACCCCTGTGTGTCCCTCTACCCCCTGGCCCTTGCGTGCCCCCCCAGCTCCCACATGTCCCTGTGACATGTGCACTGTGACCCCCATGTGTCCCCATGTGTCCCCCCCCTGACCCCTGCATGTCCCTTTTCCTCTCCAAGCCTTGCATGTCCCCCCTCACCCCATGTGTCCCTCTGCCTGTAGGTGGTGGCCTCCAGACCGAGGCTGCAGCATGGGGTTCCCCCACATATCTCTGTCCCCCTTGACCCCCATGTGTCCCCGTGTCCCCCTGACCCCTACATGTCCCTGTGCCCGCAGGTGGTGGCGTCGGGACCGGGGCTGCACGGTGGCCGTGTGGGTGTCCCGGCGCCCTTCTCCATCGCCACGCAGGGTGCTGGCAGTGGGGGCCTGGGGCTGACGGTGGAGGGGCCCTGCGAGGCCAAGATCGAGTGCCAGGACAATGGGGACGGCTCCTGCGCTGTGTCCTACCTGCCCACGGCCCCTGGCGAGTACCACATCAACATCCTCTTCGCCGGGCGCCACATCCCGGGCAGCCCCTTCACGGCCGCGGTCACGGCGCCCTTCGACCCGGCCAAGGTGACGGCGTCGGGGCCGGGGCTGGAGCGCGGCCGCGCGGGCGAGGTGGCCGCCTTCTCCGTGGACTGCTCGCAGGCCGGCGAGGCCGAGCTCACCATCGAGATCCGCTCCGAGGCGGGCGCCAAGGCCGAGGTGCTGGTGCAGAACAATCGCGATGGCACCTACGCCATCACCTACACCCCGGCCTGTGCTGGCGCCTACACCATCACCATCAACTACGGTGGCCTCCCGGTCCCCAACTGCCCTGTGCGCGTCACCGTCGACCCGGCCGTCGACACCAGCAGCATCAAGGTCTACGGCAAAGGCGTGGAGCCACGAGGTGAGGGGTTGGCCATGCAGGGGCTGTTCCCCATAGGCACCTCCTCCCCACAGGGATCTCCTCCCCATGGGCACCCCATCCATGTGGGCACTTCTTCCCCATGGACGTCTCCCCACAGCCTTCTCCCCAAGGCCATCCCATCCTCATGGACATCTTGTCCCCATGGATACCATCATGGGCATCTCCCCTCCATGGGTGTCTCCATGGACACCCCATCCCTGTGGGTAACCCCTCTCCATGGACAGTCCCACTCATGGGCATCCCAACCCCATGGACACGCCCTCCCCATGGGTACCCTCTCTCGTGGGAGGTCTCCTGGGCACCCCATGGACACCTTGTCCCCACAGACATCTCCCCTGTCTCACTTGACCCCCGCCACTACTCAGGGGTCGCTGTGGTTTCCCCCACACTCACCTGTCTCGTTGTGGGGGGGGAACACTGGGAGTTCAGGGGGTGCAGGGTGGGGGCCCTGCAAGTGTGCCAGGACTCCCCTGAGCCCCCTGTGTGTGCCGAGCGGGCCATGGGCACTCAGGGGATGCAGGGAGGAACCCCTGGGTGAGCTCTGGGCCCCTCCTGAGCCTTCTGTGCCCCCCAGGGGTGCTGCGGGAGGTGGGCACTGAGTTCACAGTGGATGCCCGGGCTCTGGCCCCCACGGGAGGGCCCCACGTCCGGGCGCGGGTGCTGAACCCCTCAGGAACCCCCATCGACACCTTCGTCACTGACCTCGGCGACGGCACCTACCGAGTGGAGTACACGGCCTTCGAGGAGGGTGAGAGACTCACACAACACCCCTGGGGACCCCACACCCCCTTGGGAAACCCTTCCCCAGGGAACCCCAACACCATCTCGGAACTCCCAGGGACCCTGAGCCACTCCAGGGACTCTGCATCCCCCACAGGATCCCGACACCTCCACAGGACCCCAAGTCCTGGCCAGGCATCCTCCGTTCTCCATGGGGGACCCCCAGAGAGGGACATTCCCAAACCACATCCAGGGGGGGAACTCCCTTAATCCCCCTTGAACTTCCAGAACAAAAGACCCCTAAACTCCTTGAGACACTCCCAAACCTTGATCAGAGACACTCAAGCTCCTCCCAGAACTTCATTCAGGAACCCCCCAAGGGATGCCCAAAGCCTCTGAGACTCTCCAAATCCCACCCAGGGACCCCCAAATCCCCTGAGACCCCTACAAAACCCCTTAAGAACCCCCTCAAACCCCATCAAGGGATGCCCAACTTTCACCTAAACCCTACCCAGGGACCCCCGACTTCCTCTCAAACCCCTTAAGGTGCCCCAAAATCCCATCCAGGGATCCCCAAATCCCCTGAGAGCCCTCAGCTTCCCCCTGAGACCCCCTACGACCCTGCCGTGGGCAGTGTGTGACTGTCCTTGTCACAGGGCTGCACCGGGTGGAGGTGACATATGATGACGTGGCGGTCCCCAAGAGCCCCTTCTGTGTGGGGGTGACCGAGGGCTGTGACCCCACACGTGTGCGGGCGCATGGCCCTGGCCTGGAGGGTGGCCTGGTGGGCACAGCCAATCGCTTCACTGTGGAGACCAGGTGGGCACCAACCCTGAGCCCCCCAGCTCCCACTCTGCCACCACCCCACACTCACAGACCACCCTCCCCCTCCAGAGGTGTCACCCCATCCCAGGCCACCAACTCACCATCTCCATCCCCTGCCGTGGAGGTGCCACGTCCATCCTCTTGCATTTTATGTACCACCTGTGTCCTCTCCCATGGGTGTGCCACCTCCATCCCACATCACCAAACTTGCAACACTATCCCCTGCCATGGGGGGGCCACCTCTGTCCCATGTCACCAATGTGGCATCTCCACCTTCTGCCATCAGTGTGCCACCTCCAGCCCCTGCCACTACTATGTCACCATGCCATGGCCACCAACATGTCACCTCCAGCTCCCTGCCACCAGCAGCACCCCCATCCCTTTGTCATAGAGGTGGCACCTCCCTCCCACTGCCACCGTGTCACCTTCATCTCCCACTGCTGTTGACCCCCACGGCCCCACTGTGCCCATGTTACCCCCTGAGTGGTGGTGTGTCCCCAGGGGCGCGGGCACCGGCGGGCTGGGCCTGGCCATTGAGGGGCCCTCAGAGGCCAAGATGTCCTGCAAGGACAACAAGGACGGGAGCTGTGCGGTGGAATATGTCCCTTTCACTCCCGGCGACTACGACGTCAACATCACCTTCGGTGGCCACCCCATCCCTGGTACGGGGGAACACGGGAACAGGTGGTGTGGGGAGAGGGGTCCTTGTGGGCACCTGTTGGCCACAGGGCCACGCCGTGGTGACACCATGGTGACCTCATGCCCAAGCTGTCCCCTGCCTGTGCTGTCCCCATGGCCATGGCTTTGGTATCCCCATTGCCTTATGGCCAAACTGACCCACAGACAGACTGACCCCCGCTGTGGAGCCCTTGCCCATGCTGTTTCCATGGCCATGCTGTCCTTGCTCCCATGCTGACCCCATGCCCATGGTGACCCCACACTGTGCCCATGCCCATGATGGACCTGCCAACTCTACAGCCATGCTGTCCCTGTGTCCATGTTGACGCCATGGATATGTTGACCTCACTTCCATGCTGACCCCATCCCCGTGCTGACCCCATCCCCATGATGACCACGTCCCCACACTGATCCCATGCCCACATTGACCCAGTGGCCATGCCACTCCCATCCCCACCCTATCCTGTCCCCACACGGCCCCTCCATGCACTGACGCCCCTCCCATGCAGGGAGCCCGTTCCGGGTGCGGGTGCGGGATGCTGTGGATGCCTCGAAGGTGACGTGCTCAGGGCCGGGGCTGGGCCCCACGGTCCGTGCACGGCTGCCCCAGACCTTCACCGTGGACGTCAGTGCTGCAGGGCGTGCAGCCCTCGAGGTGACGCTGCTGGGACCCGCCGGTACGTGGGGACACGGGCCCGGCCGTGTGGTGTGTCCTAACCCTGCCCTGTAGATGTCCTGCTCCATAGGGTGTCCCGCTCCTTGGGATGTTCTGCCTCGTAGATGTGTTGCCTCATGGGTTGTCTGACCCCATGGATGGGTGTCCTACCCATGGACATCCTGATCCCTAGGATGTCCAGCCCCATGGATACCCTTCTCGTAGGATGTCCTGCCGCATGGGAGTTCCCTGCCCAGGGATGTCCTGCCCTGCGTGCTGCTCTGTACCTCCCATCACCTGCCTCACATGTCCCCACCCCACATGTCCTGCTGCCCCACAGGGCTGCCAGAGCCGCTGGACGTCCGAGACAATGGTGATGGCACCCACAAGGTCACCTACACCCCGGCCACCGATGGGCCCTACACCGTGGCTGTCAAGTACGGAGGGCAGGAGGTGCCACGCAGGTGAGAGTCCACCTGAGGTGTGTGTGTGGGGGGACAGAGGACCTTCACTCAGCCTGGGGGTCCCGGCACCCCCCTGACTCCTTGCCTCCCCCAGCCCTTTCAAGGTGACGGCGCTGCCAACCCATGATGCCAGCAAGGTGCGGGCGAGCGGCCCCGGGCTGAGCGCAGGGGGGATCCCTGCCAGTCTCCCTGTTGAGTTCACCATCGACGCCCGCGACGCTGGCGAGGGGCTCCTCACTGTGCAGATTCTGGTCAGTGCAGAGGGGGAACATGGGGGGCGCAGGGAGTGGGCGAGGGGCTGCTTATGGTGCAGATCCTGGTCAGTGCCAGGAGTAGACACAGGGTGCCCTTTCCCTCACATACTGGGGTGCTGAGCCCCCCAGGGCCCCCAGCACAGGGCACTGAAGGGAGCTGTCCACAGGACCCTGAGGGGCAGCCCAAGAAGGCATCGATCAGGGACAATGGGGACGGCACCTACACAGTGTCCTACGTGCCCGATGTGCCGGGGCGCTACACCAGCACTGTCAAGTACGGCGGCGACGAGATCCCCGCGTCGCCCTTCCGTGTCCTCGCCGTGCCCGCCGGCGATGCCAGCAAGTGCCTCGTCACAGGTGGGGCTGCCCCACAGTGTCCTCTCGCTGATCCATGCCATTCCCTTGCTGCCCCACGGCATTCCCTTGCTGACTCACAGCATCCCCCCACTGACCCACAGCATCCCCTTCCTGACCCACAGTGTCCCCATGCTGCCTCATGGCATCCCCTCCTGCCCCACAGCGTCCACATGCTGACCCACAGTGTTCCCTTGCTGCCCCACAGCACCCACCCCACCCCAGACACCCCTGCCTTTCCCCCTGCCACTCCACTGCTGACCCCCAGCACCCCCCCACTGTCGCCCGGCACCCCCACCTGCCACACTGCTGCCCCCCAGCCCCCCCTCACTGCCCTCCCGCACTCATACTTGCCACCCTGCTGCCCCCCCGCCCCCC
>JAWWEU010000040.1:87625-98153 GCA_035583155.1 Acropternis orthonyx | reverse complement strand
AGGTTTGCGGGTCTGGGGAATGCCAGAATTCTTTGGGGGGGGGGGACCGGTTCTGGGGTCTCCAGGGCAGGCGGAGAGGGATCCCAGGAGTTTCGAGTGAGGGCTTGGGGGTCTCAGGAGGGTATGGGGGGGTTTTGGGGTCTGGAGGGTGTCAGGAGTCCCTGGGTGGGTGTCAGGGGAACCCCAGGAGTGTCTGAGGGGGTCCCAGAAGTGTTTCGGGGCGGGTCAGGATCTCCCCGGTCCCAGCACCGCGCTGGCGGCCCCCTCCATGGGTGAGGGTCTCTGTGCCGCCCTGACCCCCCGTTTCCCTGTTCCCAGGGGTTTCCTGGCGCGGGAGGACGTGGGGATGATCCTGATCTCCCAGGCGCTGGCGGAGCAGATCCGGCCGGCGGTCGCAGCCCACGCCCGGGCGCTGCCCGCGGTGCTCGAGATCCCCTCCAAGGACCACCCGTACGACCCGGCCCGGGACTCGGTGCTGCGCCGCGCCCGGGGGCTCTTCGCGCCTGACGAGCTGCGATAGAGCCCCCCGGCACCCCTTCAATCCCCCGGGACCCCTCCTAAGCCCCCCCAGTACCTCCAGCCTCCCCTGGTACCCCCAAATCCCCCCAGGAACCCCCCGAACATCTTGTGGACCGCCAAACTCCAAACAGTGCCCCCCAGTAACCTCTCAGTGCTCCCAGACAGCCCCCTCTGTGCTGCACTCGTGGTCTCTTTGCACCCCCAGGACCCCCTCAGCACCCCCACACAGTCCCCAGTACCTCCCCAGCAGCCAACCAACATCTTCATGCCTGACGACCTGTGACAGACCCCACCTGGTGCCCCAAAACAGCCCCTGGCACCCCACAGGGTCTCCACCTGGGGGTTCCCGGGGGGCCGTGCCACATGTCTGGTGGTCCCCATCCCAAGGGGTCCCTGGCCCACCCCTGGGGGTGACGGGGAGCCCTGGGGGTACCCTGTGGGTCTGGGGGTGGCAGAGGGGCTCTGGAATGTCCCTGAGAGTGCCGGGGGAGCGGCAGGGGCCCCGCCGGTGCCCCATGACCATGTCTCAGCCGCGTCCCATGACGGGGAAGTGCCACCACCGGATCCTACCGGATCCTGCCTGCGGGCAGGGAGAGAGATTGGGGAGGGGGGGCCAGGCACACCCCAAGGACACGGGAACTTGTCACTGTGACCTTGTCACCGTCCCCACTGCCCTTCCCCAGCCCTGGCAAAATCCTGGGAGGCGTCTGGTATTTATTGCCCCCACCCCCCAGTACTCAAGTGATACTTGTGTCCCCCCATGTGTGTCCCCCACTGTCCTCAACATGTACTGACACCACTCATGGTCTGCTCTGCTTTGTGGGGCACCGGGAGGCATGGTAGGGACAGGGACGTGTGGGGGACAGGCTGTGGGGCACAGAGGGGACAGGAACGGGGTGGGGGACACAGGAATTTGGCACAGGGACCTGCTTTGGAGCACAGATGGGACAGGGATGGGGGTGATGCACTATGGAGCATGGGGAGGGTGACAGTGACGCAGGGTGGGGACACACTGTGGAGTACAAGGACACACTATGGGGCATGGGGGAGACAGAAATGGGGGGGACACAGGGGTGTGGCACAGGGAGCACGTGTGCCATGTAGCATGGGTGGGACAGGGATGGGGGGGGCATGCTGTGGGGCACGGGGTGGGGATGTCAGTGACACAGTGTGGGGACACACTGTGGGACACAGTGGGGGAACAGGAACACCCCATCTGGTGGTCCCAGACCCACAGCCACTGGGGCACCCTGATTCCCCCCAGCCTGGAGGGAACAGCAGGGATGAGCCCTTGTGCCCCATGGAGTCCTCCAGGGCCCTATTTTCCTGCCCCCCCCACAGCCCCCGCTGTGCCCCTGGGGATGGGAGTGGCTCTTGGGGGGAACCCCCAGGCTAGGAGGGAGACCCAGATCGTAGGGAGGCCTGGGGGGGACAGTGCTGGGACACACACAGTTGGGTGGGCACAGGTGGGCCTGGACACAGGTGTCACACACACACAGATGTCACACAGGTGTCACAGGTCACTCACAGGTGCATCTTACAGCTGTCACAGAGGTGACTGGAAGCAGCAATGAGAGAAGACAAACAGTAACAACAATGCCAATAACAATGTATAAGACAGACAAGCAATTCACAGGTGATCTTTCACAGGTGAACCTGGTCCCACCTTGGCTGCACACTGCAGCCAGCTGGGAAAGACACAAGACCCCCCTGAGGTGGTACAGAAAAACCCTGGTGTCCTGGCTGTGCCAGTCCTGCCTGCAGCAGAACTTAACCCCATCCTGTCTGGGACCAGGACACACGGCCAGCACGGAGCTGAGGAAAGGTGGGTCCTGACCAATCTCGTCTTCTGTGACCAGGTGACCCACCCAGTGGGTGGGGGAAAGGCTGTCGATGTGTATACATGGTCTTCAGTAAAGCCTTTGAGAACATCTCCCATAGCACGCTCCCGGAAAAGCTGCAGCCCGGCTGGGACAGGGGCACTCTCTGCTGGGTTAAGAACTGGCTGATGGCCAGGCCCAGAGAGTGGTGGGGAATGGAGCTGCACCCAGTTGGCATCTGGGCACTAGTGGTGTCCCCAGGGATCAGTGCTGGGCCCAGTCCTATTTAATGTCTCTATTGGTGATCTGGATAAGGGGATCAAGTCCACCCTTAGCAAATCTGTAGATGACACCAAGCTGGGAGGGAGTGTCAATCTGCTGGAGGACAGGAAGGCTCTGCAGAGGCACCTGGTCAGGCTGGACTCATGGGATGAGGTCAACGGGGTGAGGGTCAACAAGACCAAGTGCCAAGTCCTGTGCTTTGGTGATGACAACCCCCTGCAGCTCCAATCTGGGGCAGAGGGCCCAGCAGAGAAGGACCTGGGGGTGCTGAACATCAGGAATAATTTCTTCACAGAAAGAATAGTTAAATAATGGAACATGCTGCCCAGGGAGGTGGTGTAGTCACTGTTGCAGGTGGAAGTGGAACTTCAGACAAAGGTTATTAGAGAAGCCCTCCTCTGGAGTCACAAGGTGCAGAAAGGATCCCCATGTTTTCTAAACTCCTCAGAGAGGAGCCTGGGTGTGGTTGGATCCAATCTTAGCCCCAGGCTTTGTCAGCAATGTAAGTACAACTTTGTCCCGCAGGATTAAAGATGGCAAACTGGGTATATTTATATAAAAGGAATTATTTATTACGACAAATGATTGGACAAAGGATCTGAATCACAATTACTTGCTACACAATGTAAAAACTAAACCTCCTAGTAGTGTATAGCACTATATCAAAGCAATTATAGCTAACAAAAAGAAACAATCATTAGAGATCATTGTAACTCACCATACCAATGCTTGTGGGTAGATCTCTTTCTCTTAACCTTGAGGAGAATCTTTGAAGGGGTGTCCCCACTACAAGGGAGAAAACTCCACGCACACTCCAAGAAGAGTATGTTTGAAGAATCTGATCCTATGAAAGCGGACTGGGCTTTTACAGTATAAATGATTGGCTGTCAGTCCCAGGTCTCCAGGTCAGCCTAGCAGCTTATCTGCCAAATCTTTGCCCCATTACCAGGATGTTGATTTGGGCTTAATGAGTCAGACTGGTATTAGCATAAGTCAATACCAAAAGCAGCACTTGGCACCTCTCTGGAGGTGAGAGGTACCTGGAATGCAGGTACCTTTTGCCTCCATGTTATGAAAGCACCCACTGCATATGTGTACGTTGTTGCCAAATATGTTGAGATACATCAGTCTCCTAAGTTTTACTATTTTATTTTTACTCATGTAGTTTGAAAGAGCATTACCTTTATTATAGTCACACATTACACTTTTACATACAAAATTCTTAGAAAAATCAGTTAGAATTTAGTTAGCAGTGTTAAATGGAGCATAATATAGATTTAGCTATTGATACTATTGTTAAAGTTTATGTACTTCTGGAACAGTCAGTATCCTCCTTTGTTGGATTAGGTATCACACTCATATATACAATGTCTACTGATAAAACCACGTTCTGATTAATAACAATATTACAACAACTGAGTGTAACATAAAATTCAGAAGTCTGCTGTGCTTGAGGATCATCAAAACAAGTCATCCCACCAGCGATGTTCTCCATCCCTTTTCACTTGCTCTAGGACTCAGTATATTTTGTCCACATCATGATTGACAGTGATTAATGTTTTTCAAGTGTTCTTTATCAGTTGTTGTACCGGTTTGTGTAGATCAGGGTATTCCAGCAGCTCTTTAACCAGAGTAGTGTCCATTCCAATAGGTGCTGATGTCTGACAACACCTTCTAGCAGCTGTAGGGAGGCCCTTGTAGACAGATGCTGACTGGCCCGTGACACTGTTGTGTTGCAAGTCCACACTGAAGCAGCTCCTGGCTGGTTGAAGGATACTGCTCTCTCCACTGCGGTGTGCCAGGTGTTGCCATCAGAGTGATGACCAAGAGCAGCCACTGATCTGTAAAATAAAATCAAAAAATCTTTATCTCAGCAGGCGTGCCGGGTGGAGTGGGTTAATTTCCTCAGTTCAGAATGTGGGAAATATCCATCATGGACTGTTTCTGTGTTGGTGGCCATCAGAGTCAGTAGCCACCCAGGCTAATGGTCCTCAAGTGTCTGTCAGAGTCACAGGTACAATCCAAATTTGAGGCAATCTGACCACAACTGATTGGCCCACTTTTAAGTTTTCCTGAAAGGCTTAAATTTTATTATTCAGAGGTGATTCAAGAGACACAGGGCTCAAGAAAGCTCATGAAACAGGATGACCCACTGGTCCTTATAAGTTATTTATCTGATAAATATATATATATTTATCTGATAGTCTTTTATCCCATTCAGATTTCTGTGGCCTAAGAGAGCCCTTCACCAGACCATTTCCAGCTCCACAATCCAGTTTGCTTGGGGATAACAAGTTGTGTGGAAACTCAGTTGACACCTTCCCTTTTGGCCCAGTCTTGTACCATCACACTGGTGAAGTGTCATCAGTTGTCACTTTGTACAGAGTTGGAGACAGGGAGACTGAAAACACAATTGCTGAGTGCCAAAATAGTAGCTTTGGCATCAGCATGTCTGCTTTCGGTGGCAATGACAGCCCAGATAGCACTCCCACACCTGTCAGCGTGTCCTTATAACCACTGGGTGTCCTCAGAGGTCCAATATAATCAGTTTATCAAGGGGACCAGAGTGTTTTGTTGCTTTTGGTTTGTGAAGGCGGTGCCTGGTCTGGTTGAGTTTGTCGGAGTCTCAGTTGGCACTGGGGACATTGTGTGAGAATGGCTTTACACAGCTTTCTGGTCAGTGGCCACCCTCTACTTTGTGCTGCAAAAAATAAAGGTTCCTGTGCAGTGTGCCCAAATTTACAGTGTAGGCACTTGCCCAGTCGGTACCAGTGCTGAGGATCTTCCTACTGATCAATTTTTAGCTTTTTAATTTCTGTCACCTGATCCACCTTGTGGTTCCAATCGGTCTGTAAGACTTGATCACTGGCATGAGCTTTGACCCATCTGTGTGAATTGGTCGGGTTTGAGTCTGTAACAACAACCACTTACAATCTGCCTTCTGCCAAACCTTCTTTCCATTCACTTGCCAATCTAATGGTTGCCACTGGCACAGCCACTGTGTGGCACCAGCCCAGACTGCACAGAAAACAACATATATTGTCCTTGCCTTCTCTTTTACTGCCAGCAATACAGCTTTTAACTTTTCCACCTCTGCACTTCCCATTTCTTCTTCTACCACTTCCATTCCTGTGTGCAGGTTAAGAGCAACTGCTCTATACTCCCATTTACCATCACTGAGTTTGACTGAGGCATCAGTAAAATAGACATCTTTAACTCCAGAGTCTGATGTAAATGCAGGAGCATCAACTACAGGACTAGGTTTACGTGGCTGGTGCAGAGCCAGCATCTCTGGGGTCACAGATATCTGTGATTTGGTCGGTTTTGCCAGCCCTTCAGTTATATCCATGTGATCCATGACTCCTGAAACACATGCACACCATTTGGGTACTGTTGATCTCTGTGCAATCCCATCTAGTGGAGCACTGCCCTTCTCAGTCCTGGCTAACAGTTTGAATGGTCCTTGGACTTGCATAGGCTGATGCTGGGGAATTTTTTCTACTTGTTTAAGAGCTTGGGTCAGAGACAATAATCCCTTTTCCCAGTCAGTGTATCTCTGCTCAGTATCTTTTCATGCTGTGGAGCCGAACCCTAATGGCTGTTTAGGTCTGTCCTAGCTACAGTGACCAGGACCAGCTTATCACCACGGGGGTGTAACCAAAACTGTGTTTTCTACAGCCTCTATGTAATTTCTGATGAACTGTTAATCATGGATCATTTGCAGCAGCTGCCCAGGGCACACCTGGCCCCTCAGGCTACAAGCTGGGTATTAAAGGTCCCTGTGAGAGAGGGGAGTGTTTCTGTCTTCACACCAGTGACTCAGCTGTGGTAACTCCACTCCGGGGAGGCATCAGCACCTTCACATCCAGCCTGAGTGGTCATATCTGCTCAGGGGCCATCAAGGATTCCCAAAATATCGCAGGACTCACAGAGTTAAATCACCCATTGTCAGACTCCTTGCCCTGGGTGAGGTACTGGGCATTCCCACCTGAAGGTGAACATATATAATCTTTGGGGTTTGGGACTTTTGGTACCACTTGGTGGATCCAGAGGAGGACCGTAACTTTGACAGGACTGCAACTGCTGATCTCGACCAGACTGGGACCATCATCCTCTCCAACAGGTTTCTTTTCCTTTTACTTTGCACTCAGGGGGACCACGTGGTGCTCAGCACAGGGGCTAACAAACTCCATTCTGTTCACGCCACAGGGTGCTGGGTTATATGTCTGGCTTTTGTGAGTTAAAATCAATCTTTTTTTTTCTCTGTATCATTGTATTTATTGTAATCTTTTTATTAAATTGTAACTCTGACTTGTAATCTCTTACTGAGTTTGGTTCATTTCTCCTGCCAGTTTACCTTTAAACCAGCACAGGGTCCATGAGGACCTTTCTGGAACATATTACAGTAAGTTCCCTGTTGAGCAAACCCCCATTCAACTGTTATAGGAGCACTGGGATGAACTGGCCCAAGTGACTAATGCATGTTTAGCTCTTCTATCGGTGTTTGCAAAGTCTTTTTGTAGCTATCAAGCCATTTTCAGGGTCTTGCTATTATAGAAAATCCAGGAACATGATTTCTCCAGTATCCTAAGGTACGCATGACATTTTGAAGTTCCTTTTTAGTAGCAGGAGTGGCTATGCCATCCAATTTTGTAATGGTTTCATCTGGGCTTACAGCCTGACCTGCAATCCACCAGGTTCCCAGAAATGTCACCTCTTCAGAGGGACCTTGGCATTTAGCAGAGGGCACTTCTATCCACTTGTCATTGAATTTATTCTATATATCTTGTGCTGTTGTTCTTGCTGCACTTTCCTCTTCACCGCTGATCAACACATCCTTCTTGTATTGATAGATTTGTACTCCTTCCACGAGTTCTGTTTGTAGAAGGAGTTCAGCTAAAGCATTTTAAGAAGTTTATGTGAACATAACACACCCTTGGGGCAGGTGTTTAAAGGTATTGTGTTCCCTCCCAAGGAAATGCAAATTTGAGTTTATCTCCCTCCTGAAGTGGAACCCTGAAGAGCATGCCTTTTACGTCTAGAACTGCCATCCATTCCTGTGCAGTTGCTGGCAGGGTGGCCACGAGACTGGCAGTGTTTGGGGCACTGCAGTGAGTGGTCCGTATTGGCATCAGCCCCTGATCAGTTGTCAAACGCCAGCTCCCATCTGGTTTCCTCACTGGCCAAACAAGGGAGTTTTATGAGGAGTGTGTGGTAAATATAATACCCCTTTGTTCTAAGTGTTTAATTGCTTTCCTTACCTCTTGTTTGGCTGTAGAATGGATAGGGCACTGTTTGATATTGGTCACAGCCAAAGCAGGTAAAACTAGAGCCATTTTTAATAGACTCTTTTCCAGAAAATTTAATATACGGAGATTTTTTGTGTGGGCCCAAATGACCAAACATTCCCGTTGGGCAATTGCCAAACTTTTTCTTTAAGGATAACATATCCTAAAAGGTTTTCTTCATGATCTGTGACTGTAAATGTGCTTGAGGATATTTGTTTTTCCCCAGGTGACCATAAATGGACTTCATCAGTATAACATACATTCTGTCCATTGAATCCTGTTAGACAGATTCATTTTCTTTGAAAACTTAAGTTTACCTTTCCAGCATCCGTGGAGATGATCAGAGGTATTTGAACACCTGTATCAATCAGAAAATTCAAAAGTTGTTTTATAGGCCCTACTGGTAACTAGATATGGGGCCTGTCCTTGTCAGGCCATTGGTAGGTCATAATGTGCCTGGGGATGAAGCCCAAGGGTTGCCCAGTGCTTTGTGGTTTTTTTCCCATTTGTGTTTCAAAAGGGTTGGAGGGGAGGTGTTATTCCTGTGGAGGCTTTTCATTCCTCTCATTTCCCCCAACTCTCCTCATTTTGGTCCATGTTTTTCCTGTAGATTTGCCGCTTGCAGGGGGTCCCAGGGAGTGGTTCTGACCATGCTCCTCCTCTGATCTCCCTTGGGTGCTTTGGACCCTTTGGTCTTATTTGTGGGTCTCATTTTTAAATCTGGAACCTCTTCCTCTCTAGGAGGTGGGGATTCAGTTAAGTTATTTCATCTGAGTCCCATTCTGCCTCATCAGCATTTTCCTCAGGGCTTTCCCAAACATCGCCATCCCAATCCTCAGGTGATACTATTAATTTTAATATTTTTCTAACATCCAGAGGACTGGGGGCTTTTAATAATGGCAGGGTTAGATGGGGTTCTAGGAAGAAAATTTTTAAAATACATAGAACATGATCAGACTGCTAGAAAAAGATTCTGTATTTAGGTTTTTAACATTCCATTTTCTGGATCTACAAAGAAACTCAAAAAAGCTCTGGTTTCTTCTGCAAGAAAAATGCCAGCCTAAAGGTTCATAGGCCCTAGATTTAACACTGACTAAAATTCGAAATGGTTAAAAAGAAACTACAGATAATAGGCATATCTCCCCCAGAGATTCTGAATAACTATGTTATGTGAAAAGGTGAGATTTCCCCAAACCCTCAGTGTTTGATTGGTCTGTCAGTGCCCCAGGAAAGCTGAGACCCTTGTGTCTGACCAGTCTGTCAGTGTCCCATTATGGCAACCCCTCACTGAGCAGTTCACTGTGTCTGGTACTAAAAATTGCTCGTGACAGTACCTAACTGCAAAAACGTATTCAAAGCAACACCCAGAAAAGCTCTAGTCCCTATGAAAAGCTGCCTGGAGCTACTGATTCAGCATGCACAGGGTACAGTTCTTACCCCGTGGGCCCCCGATGGTGCAGAGACAGGTTCAGCCCTGACTGATCCCAAAGTTCTAACAGAGTCTTCCTCCACTTCTCCTCCTTAACTCCCTTCAATACTTCTTCTTTATGCTTAGGTGGAGCCTGAGTGACTTACATACCTCACTCAGTGAGGGGTGGTTATATCTTGGGGATGGGTATCTGTGTCCAGTACCTGAGATAACCTTGGGATCAGGACACAGTCAGTCCAAGGGGCGAGATTTGACCATAGTCGTTGATTTCACAGCAGGACTTTATCTTCATCTCCCTTGGTTTCTAATTGCTGTGCAGCTGATGAGCAACAAGGTACCACCAAGTTCCCTCCTCTGCAAAGTTTTGGCAGAGCTGCAGGTTCTGCACTTTGCTCTACACTCAGTTTAGTCCTTCTTGAATTGTGTTATGTGTGGGAGGTCAGGAATGATGATCATGTTCCATTCAGAGTTAGCAATAATAATTTAGTATATATATTTTAGTACCATTATCTTTTTAACCTCATACATCTTCCCACAACTACTCTAACAAATTATAGAGCAAAAAATATGAAACTTCCATTTATTGAGGTATTTCAATAGTCAGATGACTTTCCAGAATGGATGCAAATAAACATGTAAAAGCTGAATATAAGTGAACTAGCAGAGCACTACTGTTTTACAGCGAGGGTCACAACATTTAGAATATTCATTCAGGGTTGGAAGAAGGGCATGACAGGCTGAGAAAGTTAGGGTTGATGAGCCTGGAGAAGAGAAGGCTCCAGGGAGACCTTAGAGCCCCTTCCAGTGCCTAAAGGAGGCTTACAAGAGGCTGGAGACAAACTTTGAACAAAAGCCTGTAGTGATAGGACAAGAGGAAAATGGCCTTAAGCTGAAGAAGGGCGAGTTTAGATTAGATGTTAGAAGGAATTCTTGGCTGTGAGGATAGTGAGACCCTGGCACAGGCTGGGCAGAGAAGCTGTGGCTGCCCCTGGATCCCTGGAAGTGCCAAGGCCGGGTTGGACAGGGTTTGGAGCAACCTGGGCTAGCGGGAGGTGTCCCTGCCCATGGCAGGGGTGGCACTGGGTGGTCACTGAGGTCCCTTCCAACCCAAACCATTCCATGGTTCTATGACTCGGTGCTGCCCCTCTGCCCCCATCCCAAGGCCACCACGCCCAGCACATGGAACCGGC
>JAWWEU010000040.1:68231-80521 GCA_035583155.1 Acropternis orthonyx | reverse complement strand
TCACCTCTAAGCCTCCTCTTCTCCAGACTAAACAATCCCAGCTCCCTCAGCCTCTCCCCATAGGACTTGTGCTCTAGACCTTTTACCAGCCTCGTTGCTCTTCTCTGGACCCGCTCCAGCACCTCAATAGTAGTCACACCTCTGTCAGCTGGACCCAAGTGTGCTGCTGCACTCAAATCCAAGTAGGCCATAAGCCACTTTTCTTAGGGATTCCTTTGCTCTGATATAGGTGTCTAACTGGACCCTGTGCCAGACATGCAGAATAGAGACTTCTTAAAATGCCCAAATACAGACATATTCCCACATCAGACCACATTTGCATTTACTGTCCGTGGCACAACAAAGATGTTGAACAGTGTTGGTCTCAAACCCGACAGATCTTCAAGGGACCCCCACTTGTCCTGGTCTCCACGTGGACAATGAGCCACGACCACAAATCTGAGTGCAGCCACCCAGCCTGTTCCTCATCCCTCGAATGTCCATCCATCCATCCATCCACCCACCCACCCAATCCCTGTCTCTCCAGCTCAGAGCCCAGGATGTCGTGGGGACAGTGCCCAATGCTTTGCCAAGCCCAGGGGGACGACGGCAGTCGCTTTGCCCCGACCACCAACGCTGCGGGCCCATCACAGCAGGCCACCGGCTTTGCCAGGACATTGCTGCCTACCAAAAAATCTGACCAAGATCCAGAGCGAGGGGACCTCCCCCCCTCCCCTCCCCGCCCCTCCCCAGCCGTTCCCTCTGCCACGGCGCCGCCTGTCCCCGGGCACAGCCCGGGCTGTCCCCACTCACCCACGCGGACCTCCTGCCCGCCCACCCGGGCGCGGTGCCGGTACAGCGTCAGCGCGAACGTGGAGAGCTGCTGCGGGCGGCTGCGGCGCGTTAAGGAGCCCACGGAGAGGCACGGACCGCGGCCCCGGCCCCGCCCCCCCGCGGCCCCGGCCCCGCTCCCAAGGATACAAGCCGTCGAGCAGGAACCGCTCCAGCAGCCTGCGGGAGAGAGCGCGCGCCGCCGTCAGCCCCGGGCCCCGCCGCGGCCCCCGCCCGCCCCCGCGGGGCCCCCACGCACTTGGACTTGCCCACGGCGCTGTCACCCAGGCAGATGATCTTCACCGTCTCTTCAGCGCCGGCCGCGTCCCCGTCCCGAGCTTCCTCCCCGGCCCCGGCCCCGGCCGGGCCCCGGTCCCGTTCCGGCCCCTCCGCCGCCGCCGCCGCCGCCGCCGCCGCCATGGCAGCGCCCGCCCCTCCCCGCCCCCGGCCCGCCCCTCGGGGCCCGCCCCCTCCCACCGTCCCGTCAGGGCCCGCCCCCCGCGGCCCGGCCATGGCGGCTCCGCGGCTGCAGCTGACCCTGGCGCTGCTCAAGCCGGACGCGGCCGCGCACCCGCTGGTGCGGGAGGTGAGGGCAGGGCCGGGCAGGGCCGGGCAGGGCTGGGCAAGGCAGGGCAGGGCAGGGCAGGGCACCGCACAGCGCCGCCCCTGTTCCCGCAGGCCGTGCACGCCGCCATCCTGCGCCACCGGTTCCTCATCGTGCGCGCCAAGGAGCTGCGGTGCGGCCCCGAGCAGAGCCGCCGCTTCTACCGGGAGCACGCGGGTACGAGCCGGGGCTGCGGGAGCGGGGCGCTGCCTGGGGCCGGGCCGGGCCGCGCCGGGCGCTGACTCGGCCACGTCTCTCCGCAGGGCGGTTCTTCTACCAGCGGCTGGTGGAGTTCATGGCCAGGTACCTGCCGCAGGTGACCCGCGTGTGGAGGGGCCGCCCGGCCGTGGGAACCCCACCGGGAGCCGAGGGGGGCGGTGTGCGGAGCCGGGAGGCTCCGGTCGCGGGGTGAGGAGTGTCGGGGTCCTGCTCTGCTGTGGAGAGGTGGCATCCCCGATGGATGCCATCGCCTGGCACAGGTCACTGATGCCAACGCCGTGGCCTTGGTGCCGTGGCAGATTTTCCCTGTGGCCCAGCAGGGCAGGTTCGTGCCCCTCCCCAGGGTTCCGGTGTGCCAGCTCCATGGGAGCCGCACTGTACAGGTTTGCAAGGATGAACGAGCTGTGCCCTTTGTAACCTTTTCTTCTGCTCCTCCTGGGCCCTTCCCACAGTGGTCCCATGTGGGCTTACATTCTGGCGCATGAGAATGCTGTCCCTCTCTGGAGGTCCCTGATGGGACCCACCAAAGTGTTCCGAGCCCGGCACAGCGACCCGGACTCCATCCGAGGAGCCTATGGCCTCACAGACACCAGGAACACCACTCATGGCTCAGGTAGGCCTGTCCTGCTTGGCGGGTGCTCAGGAAGGCAGGAATGATGGTGCTTTGTCTGCCTTTGCTTTAGTTCTGGGGCTCCAAGTGAATACGTTCATTTGTGCAGATTCTGTGCACCCCCAGCCAGTTGTGGCTGAGCCAGGTGTCTTTGGAGCCCAGCATGTGTTTGCGGTGCCAGACAGGAGTCACCCATCACCTTTTCCTCTTCTCTGACAGACTCACCTGCCTCAGCCAGCAGAGAAATTGCCTTTTTCTTCCCCGAGTTCGATGAACAGCGCTGGTACGAGCAGGACGAGCCGCGGCTGCGCCGTGGGCAGATGTTCTACAGCCCCGAGGAGCGCGTGCACCGCGTGCTCCAGGCCGACGAGGCAGAGGTGACCTGACTTACCTGCGGCAGGGCTTGCTTTGCTGAGCTGGCAGCTCCCGTGGGCGCTCTGTTGGGGCACCAGGCAGAGACCTGTACCATGTTTCAGGGACTGGGGGAGAGGGAAAGCCTTGTGTGCATAATGTGGTACCCGGGGTCAGGTTGTTGGTGCAGCAGGCAAGTGCTGGGGTGCTGTAGGGAGCTCCTCCAGCAGTGCTCCCACTGACAGAGTCCAGCCACACAGCTCACTGGCCCCTCACCTTGTCTGGGTGTGAACAAGACAGGTGAGTTGGTCCAAGGGCCAGGTGGAGTGGGATTTGCTTGTTCCAGTTGGGATGCAAGTGCTTTTGCTGGTGGGAGGCCTCAAGTTCTCTATGTTGGCTACTCCCACTGTGCTTTAGGGAGAAAAGAGGGAAAAAGAGCTTTAAAAAATGATCAACAGGGCAAGATGAACCATCCTGTTCTCACTCACATGCAACCGGGCTGGGAAGTGAGACTGTCCTGGAGTTTGTGTCCTGACTTGTGTCAGGTGGAGGCACAGTTGGAGCCACTCCTGACAGGAATGCGGCATATCCTGTGAGCTCTCTTGGGCCTGGGCTGACCTGCTGCAGCCCAAAGGTGTGGAGGAGCCCAGTATCTGTGAGGATCCTCTGGTTTGTTCTTTTGGTTTGCCTGGGGCACAAGAGCAGCAGGTTTGATGGAATTCAGTAGTGGCTGTGAAGCTCTGGATTTCCTGGATCCACCATCCAGAGCCAGAAAATGAATTTGACTGCAGGTTCCAGAGGCTGAGGAGCTTTGCCAGGGGCTCCTCACATGAGGCCTTTTGACAAAACACCTGAGGGCAGCTTGGAGCCCTAAGTGTTTGTGGCCTCACTGGGCAGTTCTGTGTCCTTGGGAAAAGGGACCAACCAAGCCATTTAGTTACCCAGATAGGTGATGGAATGATGGCATGGTGATGCAGCAGGGCTGGGTGTGGAGGTACAGAGCCAGGTCCTGGCACGCTGATCTGTGTTTCCCTGTGTGATGCCCTGTAAGATGTGTTCCTGTACAGGGGTTTAGCGCATTTACACTGTCCTCCCACAGGCCTTTACAGTGCTGCTGTTCCAGTTACAGTGCTGTGTTGTACTTAGGGAATTCCTTCTGGTAATCCCAAATACACAGGCTGGAGAAGGTGTGGTATGCTGTGCTTGGGGCATGAAGGCCGAGCCCAACTCCCCTTCCTGCAGGGACGAGGGACAGGCTAGGATGGTGCTGGTCACTGCAGCTGGTGACAGTCCCAGGTTCACCAGTGCCCTGGTGTGTCAGAGACCAAGGCAGGGACTCTGTCTGTTCCCAGAACTCTGTGAGGGGTTGGGCAGTGACTGACAATGCTCTGTTATGGGAAGTGCTGCCCAGAGCTATCATGGCCAAATGGATCTGTGTTTGTGTTCCTTCCTCCTCCTGTCCGGGGTCAAATGGTTGTTGTTCTGTTCCAGGTACAGATCCGGGGATCTGCAGGACATTGCTGCTCTCCCTGTCCCCAGCAGTGTCCAGGGTGGATCTGCTCAGGATCCTGTGTGCCTTCACACAGGTCTAAGAGCTGCTGTCCCTAATGCTGTTGATACTTTATTGATATTTTATAAATTGGTTTATTGATTCCTAGAGGTTTTACTCAGTTTTTTATTTTTTTCTTGTACTTATTAAACTTGACTGTTTTTCACCTTTCTTTATGTTGTGCTTTCCTTTTTGGATATTCCTTTGGCATGCCACTAACTCATAATTCCTGGCTCGCCACTAACTCCTAATTCCTGGCTCACACTTCTGTGTTAAAGTTTTGGGGTTTTTTCCTACTCACTTGCAATTTTTCTATTTGGGGAAAGGACCCCTTTGAACATTCCCAGTGCAGAGAGTCCTGGGGCTCAGCAGAGTTGTCACAGAGTGACACCAGCTTGCAGTCACCGTGACTCAGGTACCTATCAGGTGTCACACAGACAGTGCCCTGGCCCTGAGGCCTTACCTGAGTGCAGGTGCTCAGAGTGGGCACCCGTTGCCCCAGACACAGGACATGCCACCCCTGAGCCAGCAACACACCCCCATTCTCTGAGAGCTTCTTGCATTTGGGAGTCAGAGCACCCGCCCACGGATAGGGGACACACTGTCCCCTCCTTGTGGCGCAGGTGAGGCCACATTGAAGCACTGTCATCAGTTCCAGGCTCCTCACTACGGACAAGTACTTGGGCAGAACTGGAGTCTTGCATGGATTGAGGAGATATGAGCACCTGACAGGCGAGGAGAGGCTGAGGGCTGGGACTGCTCAGTCCTGAGGGGCTCGGGGAGGTTTTTCCATGGGTACGAATCCCAGGTGTGAGCAGTGAAGGAAACCTCAGGTGTCCTGGGAACAGACATGAGGCAATGGGAATGATCTGAAATACTGGAAATTTCACTGAGACATGAAAAGAACTTTGTTATTATTTTTATACTTTTAGGATGACAAAACAAGGTCCTGAGTCCCTGCTCCAGGAAGCCCCTGTGTGGAGGCTTTGGGCTCAGCAGCCTCCAGAATTCCTTTCTGTGCTCCTGGGACTTGGGTACCTGTGGCAGAGGTGAGCCTGTGTGCCACAGGTGAGGACTCCAGGGTGTTGCCGCAGTGCAGGGGATACACAAGGGCCATGTGGGCACCTGAGCATCAGGTCAGGCCTGTCTCTCCTCCAGCACAGCAGTAATTGGGACCAGCCCTGTCCTGGGGGCTCTGTTGCTGTTCCATATTTCCCCCTCTGCAGCTGGTCTGCCTTTTTCCCAGCAGCCCGGGTTCTGGATCTTCCTGGGTCTGGGGACAAGGAAAATAGATACAATGGAAATAAAGACAAATTTGTCTCTTCAGCTCTGACTGCACAAGCCACTTATCTCTCTGCTAAAGCTGCATTTCACTGTACAGAGTGGGAGAGAAGGACGTTGTAGGGTACCAAGGATTTCACGGCTTTAGTCTTGTACGAGCCGAGGGTTTTCACATGGAAAAGACAAGGAGCCTGGGAAAGCAGTCACAGAATCAAATTACAGGCAAACAGAAGTAATGGTGTTCATGGAAGACTCTGCTAGAGAGATCCGATCCATCCCCACACTGAAAGTACCAAGGAATTAACTGTTAAGGTGGTCTGGGATTTGGGGATCACAGGCACACTCTGCAGCCTTCCCGCAGTGTCACTGGCACAGAACAGGAGGAACAAGGATTGGGAGAAAGATCAAACTGTAGAAAAACCCTCATAGATTGGGAGTGTTTTCTCCCTAGCCCAGAGAATGAACCATCTCCCTGCTCATGCCCCAGACAGGCTGAGCAGGAAGCACAACCAGGATTGCAAATGGCTCTGGAATCTCAATGTCCACAGACATTTCAAAGGTGGGAGGTCTATGCAGGCATGGTGATGGTGCCCTTGGATTCAGCTGACTCCAGCAGGTGTGAACAAAGTGACTGCCTTGAACTTTTAATGGCTCAGAACTTTTAACAGCCCAAAACTTTTAACAGTCCACTGTGGGCCTCATTTACGTGGCTTACAAACATGCCAGGTGAGCAGGTGAAAGTGCTCTGGGCTTTTGTAATTGTCACTGGCACACCCGTGACCTGTTCCCAGTGGAAAGGAGTCTGTGGGGAATGGGACCAAGTGAGCAAAGTGAGAGAACATCAAAACTTGTCTCTCCAACTTCAGCCTCATGCCTAAATTGCACTAATTGGCCTCGAGTGCCCACACCTGGATGAGCAGCCTTGGGGCTGGCTCCTAGCTGGTCATGGGAAGAAGGGGGGAGAAATGAGACTGGCAGAAGGTGCAACAGCTGCCCAGGAAGGACCATCAGCAACCATGAGGCAAAAGTGCTACTCGGTGGTGACAGGAGCACAAATTGACCAGAAAGAAACAGTGACCGGGAGCTGGTGCTGGAACTCCACTTTCCGTTTCCAGGCCTCTCCAAATGCTGGACCTGCCCCAGACTGTGCTCTGCAAGGGTGATGCCCCAGAGTAGCAGGTCACTTCACATTGTGCAAACATCAGCCCGTGGCAAACACGTGTAAATTGGGGCAGCTTTGTCCAGTTTATGCTTAGACCATAGAAATGCAACTGTTCTTGCCTGGTCTACTTAAACACAAGTGTCAATTAAACTGGACAAAATCTTGACAAAAGGCAATTTTCTTCAGCCAAAAAAATCTTGTCACATGTTGGGAAAGAAGTAGGCAGGAATCCATGACCTCTCCCACAAAACACAGAGAGGTCAGTGGAGACACCCCAAAAGAGCCAGGGCTGGAGCCCCACGCTGGGAGCAGGAGCTGGGAATGCCAGGTGGGTTCTCCCCACAGGAGAAATGGCTCTGGGGACAACTAACAGCTGTTTCTCTGCCAGTCCTTGTAGGGAGGTTATCCTGAAACCCTTGCCAGGCTCATCACAGTGGGGCATGGAGAAAGGAGGCAGCAGGCAAAATTTAGACAAAAATCCACCATTTTCCTTGTCCCTGTCCCCAAAGGAGCATTTGTGGAGACCAGGACCAGCTGGTGAAGCTCCTGCAGGGAGCTGTGATGTGAGCAATGGTGGTTTCTGCTGGAGAAAGAATCCTTGAGCTGGAAGGTGCATCCCTCAAAACAAACAAGGGAACAGGACTGGGAGAAGTTCCCGGTGTTACAACAGTTCACCTGGATTTGGGAAGTACAACACATTCTTGGAGAAGGTAAGTTAAGAGTGATTTCCAGAAGTGTTGAGTCTTTACAGGATCTGGGCCCAATCCTGGAGGCCACATCCCCAAATTGAGACATTTGATTTAATATTTCATAAGTTCATGGAGATTTGCTTTACTGCTGGACCCCCATGGTGAGATTTGATACCACTCAGGAGACCAGAGGAGGATACAAATGTTGGTATCTCTTCTCCCAAAGGTTGTCTGGAAGACATGAACTACCAGAACTAAGTTTCTGGCATCTGCGGAGATTTCAGAATATTTTAATATTTGTGCCAAGTGTTTGTGGTCTCAGCAAAGTCTCTTTTCAAATAGCAGAGCGAGAGGGGATTTCTCTGAATAATGCCAACATGTGCCTCCCCCTAAAACCTTGGCCAGGTTGTACTGGAATGCCACAGCACCAAGTTTCTGTGTGAAACGAAATGCTCATTGCTGCCACAGGAGAAAGGTGTAATTTTGTAAACTCAAAGCAAATGGCTATGTCACAAAGTCCCGTGATTGTGGTTCCCCTGCCCTGCCAGCCCACCTGTCCTGCCTGAGGTTTGCTTGGAGACAGGCAGGCTCAGAGTCACAGCTCTGCACACAGAGGGTCACAGTTACAGCTCCATGTACACCCACAGAGTCACAGTCACAGCTGCTCATCCTTTTCACTTGCTGCTCATCTTTTCCAGCTCCAGACACCCTCTGACCCACATTTCCCCTCACTGAAGCAGCAGTGCCCTTGGTGCCCATGTTGGATTTCCACACAGGTGTTCATCCTCATGTTGGGTTATTACCTATACTTTCCCTACTTGCCAAAAGGTGTTATCACTCAGCTTCTCAGGTCTTGACGTTCCGGAGCTTATGCTCAGACCATCTCCTACTGCCCCATCATCAGGAACAGAGGCTGCAAGGAGACTGCAGTGAAGCAACTGCTTCCCTGCTGCAGAAACCATCACGACTCCATCTCCTTCTCCAGATCCACTCCCCGTGGCAAGTCCTCATGTTTCCCGGGGTTCCCACTTTGCACTTCCATGGCACTATGTGGTGAACTCCAGCTAGACCTTCCCCTTCTATCAGGAATGGCTGTGGGCTCCAAGCAGGCAATGTTCCCACCACATGAGGCAGAGCCACTGCCGAGCCCTCCAAGCCCTCTGGGCACTGCTCGGTGCTGTCTGCGTCCAAGTCAGTGCCACTGCCAGAGCTGTGTCCCACTGGGGCAGGTTCTCTCCCAGGCCCCGGGACCACATTCCCCCCTCCGGGGAGCCCTGCACTGGGCTGGGTGGGCATGGTTGGCGTAGGTGGTGAGAGCACAGGTGAGTGCAGGTGACATGCAGTCACCTCATGCTGTGTCCCCACAGGTGCGCTGGCTGTCAGTGTGGCCGGCCGCCCTCGCTGCTCCTCTCTGCTGGCGATGGCTGGTGCGGGCACCTCACAGCCCTGCAACAGGTAAAATGGGGCTCTAGGAAGGACTTGGGGCCCAGGGACTGCAGCTCCCAGCACCCTTGGCAGCCCCTTCCCATGCCCGGGTGCTGCAGTGCAGATGCCCGAGAGCCCCCGTGGGGCTGGAACAGTTCCAGCGCTGGTCTGCACCTGGCACGGCCTGGAGCAGGACAGGAGGCCAAGGTGGGTCTTGTGTCAGGAGGGCTTGGTCCCGTGGGCTCGGATCCCACTGGTGCAGGTTGGTGGGGGCTGCTCCTTGCTCCTGCTGCTGAATAGGAGCCACCTCTGAAAGCCCCTCCCAGGGTTCCCTGCAGGGTTAAAAGCTCCTGTGCTCACAGCATCGAGGGCACACAGGATTCTCCTCATGCAGGTAAGACAAACGAGGCAGCACCTGGGACATGGCTGGAACGTGGGACAGCACCTGGGACATGGGACACAGGACAGCACCTGGGGATACAGGCAGTGTTTCCCTCTTACCAAGGACCAGGTGCAGTCCACGCTCTGCTCTTGGCCGTGGAGGTGAGGGGGCTGAGAAGGCAGACCCTCACCAGGTCCCTGTCACGCTCTGCTGCGGGGGGGAGCACGGTGCTGGCCTCCAGGGTTCCTGGGTGGTCTGAGCAGGCTGTAGCTGCTCCTGCTGCCTCCAACAGAGCCATCCAGGCCTTTCCAAGATAAATTAATCCCATGGTGGTGTTTGCTCCAGGCTACCTGCACTGCTCACCTGAGTGTGCATGGGATGCAGGGATTGGTGAGGAGAGCCACATCCTCCTGTAGGAGCACCTTCCCCTAGTAGGTATGAGCCTATCTGTGCTCCTGCAGGAGGAAGAGTGACAAAATGGTATGAAAAGGTCTTCTGTGTCAGGGAGTGCACCAGAGCAGAGCTTGGTCTTGGGCTCATGTGTCCCTGTTATGCCTGTCTAGTGCCCCTCTTAACTCCTGGGGGGAAGGACAGGAACCTGCCTGGCACTGGTGGCATCTGTGCTCCCTCTCTGCTCACCATCCAGCCTCTCTGGCCTCTGTTGAAGTACATGTTGATTTGGGCAATTGCTTGAGAGCTTGCCCGGGCAGAGGTTTCCCAGCCTGGCATATCCTGGACGGAGTGACAAATTCAGATGTCACTGTGCAAGGTAAGGAAGAACTCATCTTCTGACTGAACACTTTCCTCTCAATGTTAAATTCTTTTTTAAAGTTGAAAGACTGTCAAGTGAGAGAGAAATTAATCAGAACTCAGTTCTGCATAGTAAAACCTGGTATTGTTCCCAATGAAGAGGGAGAAAATACCCTCAGAACAGAGCAGCCTTCAGCTCGGAGAGGAACACCTGAAAGTTATGAATGAGACAGAGCTGACACTGGAGCAATTCCAACAGGAAAAAAAAGCACAGTTTTTAGCAGTGCTTTGAAAGTTTTCTTTGGTAAATAGTTATAAGAAACAAACTCCCAACAGAAGTGGCGAATTCTCCAGCACGTAACATTCTAAAGCCATGACTGATGCCATAGGTGCTTTGGACAGAGAAATCAAAACCAGATTAATGGGTGTAAAGCAAGAAAACCAACCTCAGTTGCTAAAAACACATTTATAAAGAGGAAGGGAATGCTTTTTTGGGGGTGGTGTTTGTGTCTTTGCCCACCAAAGCACCTGGCTCGATCTGTGGGGTCTGTGGCACAGGCAGGGTAGGCAGCAGCAGCCCTGGCCATGAGCACCCAGCACGTGCCAGCCACCTCCATCAACCCTCCTCGGAGGTTCTGAGCTATAGCTGCTTCCATGTGCCTCCTGCATCACTTTGATACAGTCACCACAGCTCCATGTGTCAGTGAGAAAAACCCTTGTGTCAGGGTGAAAATTGATGGTTGGCAGGGCCAGGCCAGGAGATCCCTGATAGCTCAAATTTGCCTGTGGCTCAAGAAACCCCATATGGTGAGTTCCCCTTTGTTGGAATCTGTGCTTTTGTAAATGGGATCCCTGCTTTGTGGCTGGAATCTCTGATTTTGTGAGTAGAATCCCTGATTTTGTGAGTGAAACCCCTGCTTTGTGAGTGCTGGTTATTGGAGAGCAGGAGACACGATAAAAGATAGTCATTTAACTGGTGCAAGGTGATGCCACGTCCCCAGCCAGGGAACTCCACAAAAGGCCATCTCATGTGGTGCCAGACATATACTGGTCCCAAGCATAGCCATGAGCTGTGCTTTGGGACTGTCCAAGGTGTGGAGTCAGGCCCTTTGTGGGACACGGGCAGCACCTTGGACTACAAAACCTGGCCTGGGCAGAGGGCCTGACACACCATCCACCTTGCCCATGTGCCTTGGCTCTGAGTCCGATGTCTGCCAGGGCAGCTCTGCAGAGCTCTGTACATTAGCACAGCAGTTTGCACAGGCCACCCATGGCCTCGGTGCCATGGTCAAACAGGGCGCTCCCAGCACTGAGCAGTGAGCTGCCGGCATTGAACTGCTCACCAGAAACGCTTTGCTTTACGGCCAGGGAAACATCCCTGTGCAGCTGTTGCGAGTGGTGTGGCTCCAGGCAATGGTGGCTGAGGGCTGGCAGGGGACATGGGGTCACTGCCACTGCCTCAGTCACCTCTTCTGGCTGGGGCTCTGCAGTCGGGTCCAAGCTCAAATGTTTGGTTGGTTGAGGGCCAATGGCCAAATCTGCGGGTGGGTACATGAGGCCCAGCAGTGTCTGTCTGGCCGTGGCAGAGTCAGGAGCAGGGACTCACTGGGACAAGGGGCTGTGTGGGCAGGGGAGTTGGCACAGGCAAACCAAACCTGCAGTCACATGGCTGGAAAGGGCCCAAACATATTCCTACATAGCTCAGTTACCAAGAGATACCTAGCAACATGCAGTCTGTTCCCAAAGAAACCCACTGGAGAGTCAGAACCAGGACCAGGAGGCACATGGCTTGTTGGGAGCAGTTTGCTGGTTCTTAGTGTTGGTTCTATACTTCAGGGAAAGAAATGTTTCTGTAACTCAGCTGTTGGGTTGAACTGTTACTCCTACCCAGACAGGCTGTGAGCCCCTCAGCCCATCTTGCCATATGCCCTTCTATATTCTAAAAAGTCCTTGAAACGCTCCCAGTTCAGTGCCACTGGACATGTCAAAGTCTGCCCAATGAATCCCTTTCTGGAGAGCCCCTGGAAAGCGTCAGCAGGAAACACAGGGAGAACTCCACAAGTCAAAAAGACTGGGAAAGTTACCTCAGAGAAAAAAAAATAAATTACTTCAGCCAAACAAAAAACCCAAAACCAACCAACCAAAAACCTAAATCAGAAACTTCCAGAAAAGTTACATTAAAGTTGACAATTTTTGATCTGAATCCCAACACACCTTTCCCATGATGAACAGACATACCCTGTGGGATTTTCCAGGATCAAACACTGAGCAGGAATGCTGCAATCCTGTCCAGGTGGTACAGGCTTGGTTGACTGCGGGGTGATCCAGAACCCACCCATGAGCCACTGAACTCTAAAACTTTAGTGTCACAGTGGGACCTGCTGCTGGCAGGTGTGCTCCCACAGCCCCCCAGGTGTTCTCCCACAGCCCCCCAGGTGTGCTCCCACAGCCCCCCAGG
>JAWWEU010000040.1:14555-68131 GCA_035583155.1 Acropternis orthonyx | reverse complement strand
CCACAGCCCCCCAGGTGTGCTCCCACAGCCCCCCAGGTGTGCTCCCACAGCCCCCCAGGTGTGCTCCCACAGCCCCCCAGGTGTGCTCCCACAGCCCCCAGGTGCTGTCCTGCTCAGCTGTCCCCAGTTTATTTCTGCTGTGATCGTACCTGCCTCTCCCAGAGGAACAACTCCCACAGCTAAGCATCCACCTGGGGTGTCTTGGCTCAAGTAAGGGCTTGGCTTTGCTTTGCTTTGTCAGAAACTGTTTTAAGCAATAAAATGTTTCCTCCTGTTCTGCTTCCCCACCTGCTCAGCCTTTTCCCCACACCATGATGAAGAGTCAGGGGGCCTTTTCATGAGCCTCCAGCAGTTACAGGGGACACGAGCTGTCACAGAATCACAATTTGAACCAGAGCAGAGCAGAAGCCATTTATTGCTGCAGCTGTGAGGGAGGGCACAGCCCCCAGAGACAGACACATCTGTGCCCAAAAGGAGCACACAGACCCCATTCATGTTTCTCTGCTCTGTGCTGCAAATGTGGCTCATCCTGCAAATGGAAACCCTTCCTGACAACAAATGCAAATTTGGCTTTCTCAGTCCTCTTTTCCTTGAAAAGTCTAGGATGAGATCCAAGGCTAGAGCAGCTGAAAAAGGTCTGACAGCTCGCAACTCTTCTGCCTTGGCTGGACCGAGTTGATGTTTCTGCTCTGGGAATTGCCCCACCAGGAACAGGACACACTTCTGCAGGCTTGCTGGCTGACAGGTGGGGCAGTCTGTGCAGAAGAAACACTTTATATCACACTCATATGTTCTTAAACCATCCCACCTTTCCCATCTGGAAGTGGATGGGAACCAAAATCCTCTTGGGCATAAGATAAAACATTCTCTCAGACATGGCCAGTTTGCTTCTTGATGGTTCTCTGAATGTGAACACACCAGGCTGAGCCAAATGAAGCTGATAACATGGAAGAGGCTGAAGCAGAGAGGGGCAAAAGTTTGGAAGGGAGTAGCTTGCACAATGCTCATTTCACTGCAGAAGTTTCACATAATTTGCTGGGAAGAGGCCGACTCTGCCGCGGCACTGCCCCCGCCACCAGCCTTCGTCCACCATCTCGATGTGTGTGATTGTGTCATCAGGATCAAAAGAAATCTCATCATCTCCCTCTGCAAAAATTGTCCAGAAAAGACAGGCAGTCACAATGCAAAGAGAACCTCAGAGAGAAGCTGGTTCACATCCCTTCTCCCACCTCCCCTGGGCAGGAGAAGACAGAACAAACACACTGATAAAACCCAAGAGTCCAACCTCACCCAGTCCCCATCAAACAGCACAGATAAGGCAGATGAGCAAGACCTTGCAGGTGAAAGATGAAGTTTCTCTGTTCTTGTCCTGGTTCTAGCTGGGACAGGGTTAACTTTTTGCAGTAGCCCAGTGGGGGCATGGCCAGGACACTGAGGTTGTTCTGTACCACCTCACATCATTGCTGGGGCAGGGAAAAGAACTTTCTTCTGGGGAAGAGTGGTGTCCTTCCATTTGAGAAAATGTGGAGGGAGCTGTCCAGTACTGTCTGTTACTGAGTGGTTTTCTGTGTGAATAATTTCTTTTCTTAAACCTTTTGTTATTAATATTGTTGCTGTTACTGTTTGTTTTCTTCTGTCGTGGCTGTTTTCAGTAAATTGTTCTTATCTCAACCCACAATCTTTGCCCTTTGGGCCTCCAATTGGAGGGCGAGCAGTGCATGGGTTTTTTCAGTTCGACTACTAAATTGGGGAATACTATTCCTGAACTACAACAGTTCCCAAGTCAGGTCTCATTCTGCTTCCTATGAAGAAGCAATCTAAACACCCAAGCCACAGTCTTCTCTTCACTGCTGATGGTGTGAACCCCCATGTCCCCTGGCCAGCACCCTCCCCACAGTCCTGATGGCAGACCCACCTCCTTGGTAATCGTAGAGAGCCACTGCGCAGATCCCAGGGCCCCGCCCCTCACAGACACTGCCCACATTCCCTGCAAAACACAGGATGGACACATGAAACAGAGGCTGAGGCAGCCACACGGCCCTGGTCAGTGCTACCCTCCAGCCCAGCTTTGGGGAAGCACATCCAGGGATGTCAAAGGGAGAGGTGTACCACAGCTCACAGCAAGGTGCTACTTCCCTCCCCTTCTGCAAGGAGAGAGCGAGGTCCTGATTCCTTGTGTTCCTCTCCCAAGAAAAAAGGCTGGGCATAACGTCAGCCTCTCCACTTGCCATCTCCAGTACCAGCAAAGCTATGACTGAACCACTGACAGCAGCCCATGCAGTTTGCTCCTGTGCTTGGAGAAAGGCTCCCCACGCTCCCCACACCAGGAGACCCCACCAGAGCAGGTCTCAGGAACACTGGCCATGTGAGCAATGGGCTGAACCACAGGCACCCCCAGGCCCCAGTACACCACTGGTAGCCACTTGTCAGGAAACTTCAGCAAGAGCATGACTACACATCCACCTTCTGAGCTCACAGCAGCACTCCAGTTCTCCCTCCCAGGCCCTGCTCCAACAGATACAGCAACCTGCTGCCTGGCCCAGCATCCCATGCAGCTCATCTGCACCTTGGGACTGGGGAGGAGAGCAGAAGATGACCAAGTTTCCATCATCAGGAGATGCTGCTCTGACCACAGTAGACTTCAGGATACAAATTCCTTCTAGACTCTGTACCCTAAATCAAGTGAAGTGAGTGGACAGGTACGAGCTCTCCAAGATGTGGGCTCTTCTATCAATACTCACCCAGGTGTGGCTGGCTCTGGCTGTGCTCCTGAGGAAGGATCACCTCATAGTCTTCTCCTCCATCTTCCCCAAGGTCATAGATGGCATCTGGCTTTCCCACTGGGGCTGGCAGCTCCTCATAGTCAGCACCGCCACTGGTACTGTCACAGTAGTCAGAGGGCTCTGGCAGCTCCTCATAGTCTCCACCAACATCCAAACTTTCACTGTAGATGGGCTGATCCTGGCTAGAAACCTCGCACAGCTCTGCGCCCAGATCTGCTGGCCTTGGTGGCAAAGTGGGTGGTGCTTCCTCATCCTCTCTTTTGGTCTCCTGCCAAGAGGTGAGAAAGTGATAAGAAAGTCATCTGCAATGCGCCCACCATAGGCAGATCTTTCCTGACTCCCAGCACCTGACCCAAGGCAGCCCCTTTATTGCTGCAGAATACAAATGGAGCATCATCCCCTGCACACCAGGGAAACAGCTCAGCCACTTGAGCTGTGCTGAACTGGCACCTGGGATTGCTCTGGAGATCCTCAGGGCTCATGTGTTTGAACCTCTGCTCATACTTCACTACAGCCCACAATACTGCCACTGCACCTCTGCACTCCCAGAAGTGTCCCATGGAGTGCTGTGTAGTCCCATCCCCCTCCCAATGCTCCCCTTCATTCTTCCAGAGCCTCTCACACAGTGTGGCTGCACTTCACATCTTCCTGCAGGGCTGCCCATAGCTGACAGCCCCTCTCAGGTGCAATCCCCTCTGCCTGCTCCCCTCCCCGGCTCTCCCAGGCTGCCTTGGCACCTGCTCTTCTGGTGACACGGGCTGGTCTCCATCGGCGCTCCTGGGCACCCGTGCTGGCACAGCAGCAGGGGCTGTCCCAGTGTGCCCCTTCCCTCTCGGTGGGATTTCCTGCTGGAGAAAAGCCATCAGATCCCTCAGTCCCTTTGAATGAGTACAGAGAAATGGCTGTTCCCGTTCCCAACAGAATCTGTTGAATTCTCTACCTAGAATCTGTTCCAGATCCTACAAACCTGCTCTAAGCCTGGGCACTGGCAGGTTGGTGGCAATGGTGGGGCAACCCCAAAGGGGAACATCTTGGGGGGGCTTCACTGTGAACCCCACTCTGCCCTCTGAATGCAGGAACAGCACCAGTTGTGAAGGCAGGTTAAGCACAGGGGCTGGATGCCATCTGCAGTTTGCTGGAGTGCATCCCACACACAGACTGCTGGAATGACAGTCCTGGGGAGGGGTGACCGCACTGTTTGACAAGCACCAGAGGCAAAAGGAGCTGAGGCCAAAGCAGAGGCCATGGCTGGATGCAGGTACACCCTAATCTGTGTGCTGAGAAGGAAAGTCCAATGACAACTGTGAAGCTCAGTGGCCATCTCTGGCAGATGCAGGGAAGCAGTTTAGGCAAGAGCTTACTCTAAAGAGATCAGCTGGAAGGACATGGAGCTGCATGGCTCTGCGGAAAAGTCTGCTCCACAAGCCTCTGAGGACATGGCAGGAGAGCCATGGCTCACCTGCCCCCGAGGCGCCGGGCACTGCCGGGGCTGCCTCCGCAGCCGCTCCTCCTCCGCCTGCCTCCTGCTCTCCTCCTCCGCCGACCTGGCCATGTGTTCAAACCGTGACCGCAGGCTGCTGGTGCCACTGGAAGCTCCTGCGAGGAGACAGCCGACTGAGCCAGCCCCACGGCTCCCTCCCACCACCCCAAGGAGCCAGGAGAAACCCAGACCTGCACGTCTTCCAGAGAAACTTGCAGTTCAGGCACTTTTGTCCTGCCCTCCAGCACAGGCTAAACCCCCATTCCATCTACCAGCATACTGACACAGAGGGACCATGAGGTTCACAGCTTCCTAAGTCCAGGGCTGGTACTCAAGTGTCTCACCTGCCTCCAGGGGTCTTGTTTTCTCATAGGAGGAGGTGGGAGCTGCCATTTCATCAAAGCCAGCAGCACTCTGCAAGAGGAAGTGAAAGAATTGTCCAGCTTCTTGGGCAAGGGTAGTGCTGGGTTTGGCTGCTGCTGACAACAAGCTTTGTTCCTAGGTGTCTGTCCTCACCTGTACGCCTACCCTGACCCAGGGGAGGCCGCTGGCTGCAGTCCCCTCTCCTGATGCCTCCCTTCCTCTCTGCATCCTGCTTCCCAAACAACCTACAGCACTGACTTTTACCACGTGCTCATCTGGTTTCACATGTTGTTTTCTGCCATGTATAGGATCGTCACTGCCCCTCCACTTGCTGTTGTTAAATTCATGGACAGTGCTGATGTCTTCCAAGGGCAGGACACCATTCCTTCTCTGCTGTTGGCTCAGTGCATACATGCAGCATAGACAGGAACATGCTGATTTTTACAGGGATGTGTTTATGTCCTCCCCTGCTTCCTCCAGCTTCTGAGTTCAGCAGTCTTGTTGCTGTAGCAGGCACAACACTGTGCCCCTGCACTGTGTGCCACAACAGGTAATGTAGGCTTCAGGGAAGGCCCCCTACTGCCTCCTCCAAATGCCCCAAAGCCCCAGGATTCCCACCTTTGAGGTTAGTCACATCCATGCCAATATCTCCCACTGACAGGACCCCCTTTGCTGACCAAGACTGCAGGGCAGCCTGCCATGCACAGAATTAGCTCCAGTGCTTGAGTCTGAGCTGTGTAGCTGTGGCTTTGCCTGGTGTCAGCCCAAAGAGAAAACCTGAATTAGCCAGTGGGTGACCTTGTCTTGTGCACAGTGGATTGACCTGTGCCAATCCCATCTCTACTGGGATTTGTCAAGGTGTGCAGGCAGATTTAGCTCCCTGAACAAACCAAAAGGCACTCCTTGGTAGGAGAGAAAAAGGTGCTGAACATAATGAACAGTAGAGAAGTGAGGAGTTACAGACAGTGCCATGAGGAATTTCCTGCATTACAGTCTCTCCAGGCTGCATCCCTCCGCATCCTTTGGTATTTTACACTGGGCCAGTTCCCCTCTTGCCACAGCTGTGTACTGGGCACTGGAATCTTACCTTCACCTGGGAAATCTCTTCTCTTGCAGCAGGGCAAGGAATAGTGATTAGCAGGAAGCAATTAAAGGCTGCAGCAGTCTTACCTTATCCACCCTATCCTTCTGGATCCCATAACGGCCTCCAAACCCCTTGGCATAGTCTGTACAGGAAAAAAGAAGGTTATTTTATATTATTTTATATTCTGTCTGCACCTCTGGCTTCAGTATGCTGTGACCCCTGAAATGAGTTAGCTTGTCCATATTTTGTCACATATGGGACTAACTAGAGATAACAACACATGCAAAGCGCTCTGGACAGTGGTTTTTAGGACTAATCCTCTCTCCTTTCAGCTGAGGGCATAAGGGTGCAGAGCTGTAGCTGCCCAACCTGTGTCCAAGGCACTGGGGTGAGAGGCCCATCGCCCCATCTGAGTGGAGTGTGGCCTTGTTCACTGAAGTCAACTATGCAGTAGTGCAGCCATTCCTGTGATCTGCTGTGCCTTATTCCCCTGTGCTCACCTTTGCAATGAGCTTATGGTCAGGAATGTCCTTCACAGAGACAGCACAGCAGAGACTGGGAAGCTTGACGGAGGGACTCCCATCCCATATCCCCCACTAATCCAAGCACCCATGTACTCTGGCAGAGTTCATCCTTGCACTTTGGGGTTCACCATGTCCCAACTGCTCCACAACATGCAGGACACATTCTGTTTTCAGCAGCTGGACTTCTGACTATAAGCCATGAGCTTCAGGTCTGTGTGTGCCCCAAGGAAACTGCCACCACCTCTGGCAGCATTGCCTGACCTGTTTGGGATGCATGGGGTTGCACTTCCTCCTGATGATCCCAGCCAAGGGCATTCTTGTCCTGACGATCCCTCTGCACCCCAAACTTCCCACCAAAGCCCACAGAATAGTCTTCATCCACAGGGATCCAGATCACAGCACGGAAGAGAACAGACAAGGGAGAGAAGAAGACAAGTGGCAGCAGTGTGAGTTCAGACTGTTCTCACTGGTTTACCTTGCCCAGACTTAAGAGAAAGACCTGGAGCAAGGCCAGATTTCCCCACTGATGGCTGAAGCAACAGCTCTCCCTCCTCCTTGGGACACATCACCTGCCAGTAGCACCTGCCTGGCCTTCCCCTGCACCCTTCCTTTGGTGATATGCTTCCCAGGAGATCTCTGTGCCCGTAGAACTCCGCTGCTCCTCTCCATTTAGCCTGAACTCTTTCCAGCAGCCACGCAAGGGCTTTCCTCACCTGACCTGTTCCCTTGCTGCAAGCAGTGGGCACCTTAGAGCTCCCTGTAGCTTTTCCACCATTCATGCAGCAGACTGAAAAAGTCCTGCACAGTGCCCCATAGTCCCAGTGGGCACAGTCCCACCTCTCCCCCAGCTGCCCCAGCTTCCCTGGCTCCCACAGCTCACCTTTCTGAGAGTCGTGCTTCTCTGCCTGGCTCTTGTAGTCAAATCCCACAGCTGCCTTGTCCACCTTGTCCCTCTCCACTCCATAACGGCCACCAAAACCCTTGGAGTAATCTGAGGTGGTGCATGGAGTTAAACACTGCCCCCAGCATGAGGCTGGTGAGGAGAGGACTGGAAGCAGCACTGGGAAGGAGCACCAGGGAGCAGCAGGAATGATGGAAAACCCCATAAAAGCAAGGGTTTGGAGGGGACAAAGTGGATGGCAGGGAGCACCATGAAGGAGAGCCCACAGGAATGGGGGCACAGGGCAAGTGTGTGCCAGGGCAGAATGAGACACAGCCAGCTGGGAGGGAGGGAAGGAAGGAGGGAAGGAAGAAAACACATGCCAAGGACACTTGGGAGACAGCAGCTCAGTCACCCATGAAGGCACAGCCAAGCAGGATTGGGCACTGTTAGCCAGGGCATCACCCACTCACCTAACTCCAGAGCCAGGATTTCACCCTGTGGTCTACTAGCCTCAGGAAAGGGCTGTGAGTAAGGACACTGAGCCTTGGAAGCACAGGAATGGCAAAGGGGCTCATGTTTGCTATAGTGGAATCTCAACTTCTACAAGAAAACAACTGACCCTGGGGGCTACAGCAAAGCTGAACTCCCATTTCTGCAGACACTCCTGCTCTCCCCACTTGGCTGTTGGGTGACAGAGCACAGCACAACTGTCCTGTGCCTCTCTGTTTTCTATCTCCAAACTAGCGATCCACTAACAACTTCAACCATGCCAGCTGTTCCCAAAGAACCATGTGGTTATTACTGGCTGATTCCTGACACATTCCAGCCTACATCCTGGCTGCTGGCTGTACAGACTCCTCTTTTAGACACATGCCAGCTTGGTCTCCAAATCCTGCCCTTAAGGAGTAAATCACAGTCACCTCTCCCTGTTTCCTGATGCTTTTTTCACAGGTCTGTGTTTCACTGGACTGTGTTGGGGCTCCTCCAATGACTTCAGCTATACCAATCCATGGAGACTGTGATCTAGAGAAATTTGCATAAGAACATTTAATGTTCCAGAACAGATCTCTGTTTCAAAGAGGCTCAGTCACTTAATTTGTAAGTCTTAAAAATTCTTAAAGTTATCTTGACTAAACTATTATCTACCCATTAGGCTGTTATGAAAGGGAGCTGTTTTCAGTAAACACTGATTTTATGACTGCTATCTTTCTCCTTGGTAATGCAGTACTCCTCACATTTACTTGAAACAGCAACAGATCTTGCCCTCTCATCTTCTTTTGGGTGCAGAATATTTTAAATATCTTAGTTTCAGTTCTTGCACTGTTTGTTGAGTCTGCAGAATTCTGCAGAAGTTTGGGTGCTCTATAGGCTTCTGTTTTCATATCCACTGCTGTGCCTTTTCCTACATGCTGCTTCTCCAGCAATCACTTCTCGTGTCTGGTAGTGCTCGGGCTCCCTCTGGAGCTGCTCTCAGAAGGGCTTTGAGGGGACAGGGAGCACCAGCCATCCATGATGGGGGCAGGGTGAGAATGTCTCCTCTGCTCAGTCAGGACGTGGTTTCCACCAAAGCGGGAGACAACAGGGATGTACAGTAAAAGGATGGTGACAGGACAGCAGGTGATGGACTGAGAACAGGAATCTGAAACACGTGACAGGAGGCGGATAACAAAGGAGACTGTGCCACAGACAACAGCATGGGACAGTGGGAGCAGAAGAGCAGCTGGGAAAAGTGTCAAGGGGCCACACGTGCCCATAGACTTGCCTGTCTGGGACGAGTGTTTCTCCACCTCACCCTTGTATTCAAAGCCCAGTGCTGACTGGAACAAGAAGGGGAGGACTGTCAGTCAGCCTGAGGGCCAAGCCAGGTTTCAGCCACCCTCCTCTGGGGGCAGGCTGGAAGCCTGCTCTCTGCCTTGTGCCACAGAATGCAGGGCAAACACCACAGCCCCTGGATGAACACCACAGCCCCTAGGCAAACACTGTGCTGCCTGCATGGGACAGGCCCAGCACAACACTGCCCACCAGAGTTGCCTCTACAAGTGCCCCATTGTGTCTCTGGCCATTGCCCTGCATACAGGTGAGCTGTGCTTCAGTGAGACCGTGGCACATGGCACAGCTCCACCTGCACTCCCCAAGCTTTGAGCACTGAGCCACAGTCTGGCAGGCAGCAGTGTTTGAGGGGTAGCACCAGCTGCGGGGACATATTTCAGCTGCACTGTCCCAACACACCTTGTCGGTCCGGTCCCGCTGGACTCCAAACTTCCCCCCAAAGCCCTGGGCTGCATCCGTCTGTGAGGAGTGCTTCCCAACATCAGCAACGTACTCGTGTCCCACTGCGCACTGAGAGGAGAGACAGCATGATGTGAGCACCCACAGTCAGGCTGGCAGGTGGGCAGACGCAGGCACTGCAGCTGCTCTGACATGCTGCTGGGGCACTCGCATGTCACCCACGAGTGACAGATTCAAGACGATCATGCCAGTGATGGCCATGCCCTCTTGCACTGCCTTTGTCAGCATCAGCTCTGCTCTGAGGCCTGGGAGCAGCCTCAAGGGCTGCCATTCCACAAACTGGCTCCACTGCCAGCTCACCAGGTGAAGTGTGGGATGCCAAATACCAGCTGCTCCCAAGTGCTGGTGGAGCAGTGTGGGAAACAGGAGAAATAGGGACGCATAGCTGAAAACTCCAGGCAGCAGGTCTGGCACCCACACTCCCCATTTGTGTATCTGAGACTGAGGGCCAGCAGACCTGGCTGGGATCACCCTTCTTGCCTGACACAGGCCAGGCCAAGGTCCTGCTCTTCCTGCTGGGGGTGTTGTGGTCAGGAACCACACACACTCCATGCCAACATGGAGCAACCGTGCTCAGACTCTGCCAGGGCAGAGTGAGGGTGTTTTTTGTGCAGCTTCTTGGCCTTTGCCCAGTTTTACCAGGATGCTGCAAGTTCCTCTGGTCCTTCTCCTGAGGAGAGTGTGCAGTTCCTGATTACAGCACCTCTGTCAGGGAGAGCAGGGAGTTTATAAGGACAGTTTGCTTCTCACCCTGCCATCCTGGTATCATCGTGCAATCCCACAGTGAACACACCTATTGCACATTACTGCAATTTAACCATCTCACTTCTGAAAAAAAGAATGCTGAAAGGTGCAGGAAGAAACATGATGATAATAATCACAAAACATAAACCAGATCTGGGATTCATCCTGGGGAGCTATGAGGTCTGTAATGCAGAATATGAGAAGAGAATCATTATTCATTTGTTCTCCAAGCACAAGTAGGGAGGCACCTGATTTAACTGTTCTGCAGCAGGTTTGAACAGCCACAGAAATTCCTTCTTCACAGCTAAAGGGAGCATTGCAAGAAAGTTGTAGACAGGAGTGATACAAATGGATTCAAACCGATCCTGTAGAGAGATTATGGGCTAGCTGGACACATGCAAATCTCTGCAGCTATGGCAGCTCTCCATTCTCTCCCTTCAGGGTCTGGCCAGAAAACATGGATATCCCTTCCTCTGTGAGAAAAACCCTTTTCTACTGTGGCTCAAGGAAGCCCTCCACAGCTGTTACCTTATCCATTCGATCCCGCTCTGTTCCAAATTTGCCCCCATAGCCATAGGAGGCCTTGGGGCCAGTCTCCAGCTCCTTCTTCTTGATGACCTCATGTTCCTCTGACACCTTGTTCCTCAGCTGATGGATGCTGGTGAGACAGAGACAGGGCAGGTCAGTGTGGGATTGTGCAGAGCCGTGCAACCATCTGTAGCATCCCTGTGTCCCTGCCCCAGCCAGAGCACAGCACAGAGCAGGACATACACCTACTACTGCCAGCTGCCACCGTGTGCCCGTGCTGGGTCCCCCGGGTGCCTGGCACATACGCAGCCACTGTGCCATGGCAGGGAGGGTGGTACCCCGGGCGCTGCAGAGGGACCGCAGCGGTGGGCTCTGCGGGGACATCCACCCCCCTCCTGTGCAACCCTGCTCAGGGCGGCACCCCGGCTTCCCCAGGACCCCACCCCTCCCCTTCTCTGCGTGCTGCACTGGCCGCACCGCAGGGCAGCGTTGGGCTGTCCGAGGGAGGTGCTGCCGTGGGTCAGTCTCGGGCACGGAGGGAGCGGGAAGCCTTTCCCCGGGACAGCCGCGGGTGCAGGTGCTCGCAGCAATGCGGGCGACCCCCGGGTCCCCACTGCGGGCGAGGGGCCGCACAAGGGGGCCCGAGGCGGAGCCGCCCCGTCGGGCGAGCCCTCCGCGGCCCCCCGCAACCCACCGGCGCTGCCGGCCCGCCCGGCGGGACATGCCCGCGGTGCCGCCCCGTGCCCGCTCCCGCAGCGCCGATCCCCCCCGCCCCGGGCAGGTTCGTTCTCTCCCCGCACTCACTCGATGTGCCCGGCGCGGCCGGAGCCCTCGATGGTTTTGGCTCCCCAGCGCTGCTCCCGCTCGGAGATGTCGTTCTGGGGGGGCGAACCGCGGCCGTCAGCCCGGCCCCGCAGCACGGCGCTCGGTGCCGGCCCGGCCCCTCCGGAGCCCCTCCGGAGCCCCTCCGGGCCGGGCTGGCAGCGGCGGTGCTGCTGACAAAGCCGCTGTCGGGACAATGCTAGAGAAGCCGCAGCGACCGCAGCCCTCGCGCCGTTCACCCCGACTTGGCTATCACGGCCGTGTTTTGTAGCCTTGTGGAAGGTCTGACCATGCATTCGATAAAGTGAAGAATTAACAAAGTCTTTCCTAATATACAGCAAAGCTGAACATATGTATATATAAAATAGAATTTAAAAATTTTATATAAAGTCTCACTCTGTTCTGGCTTAGTTTGAAAGCTTCCACAAATAGACAAAATGAAGAAACAAGGAAAAAAATTGGACAGCATAGATTTTTTTCTAGAACATTAATATTTTGAAACTTTGAGGAAGGCATTTGCTTTTCTGTCCCAAACTAGGATTTCTAACTGGAAATAACTAGGCAAGACTCAACCTCAAAAACACAGGACTCTTGTGTAATGTAACAAGAGAGACGACTTAGGAAAGGAATCGAGAACCCAAAGGAAAATGAAACCCATGACTCTGTATGAATGCAGGGAGCTCCCTGGTGGAGCCCTTCTGCACTCTCGCCAGCTCACGCAGAGTCAGATCTAGACAGAAAACAAGAGTACGAGAGGCACGTGCACAAGGTGACTAAATACAGTAGGATTTCCCATCTGGAAAAAAAGACAAATGAGGGAAATGCTGGATCCTGTATGATTACAAACAGTGTGGGACAGAGAAAATGTGTTCACTGTGTCTTGTAACATACGTTGTGGGGAGGACACAGGAAGTTACCAAGGAGCAGGTTTAAAAGAACCTGAATATTCTGTACTCCTTAAGTGCCATTACTTGTGGTCAGACACAGGGGATGCACTGATGTAGGAAGTTCTGGAGACTAAACATGGAGATGGGGCAGAAGTGGCTCATACAAGTTGCTGACGGTACCTGCGAGGGGCCGGTGGGACTTGGCTGCTCCTGCCCAGCCAGCAGTGCCTCGTGCCGAGCCCTGAGCGCCGGCCCAGCCAAGCAGCAAGTGCCCAGGGCCAGGAACCCTTCACACCAGGATAACAGTTACCACACCAGACACTCACCACAAAATCAGGGTCCGTGTCCCAGTCATCTCCCTGAGCCTCCACCTTCACTGACACGTCGTGTCCCACGACGGCTTTCCACATCTGCACAGTGAGGGACACGGTGTCACCGGGGTGTCAGCCAGGGCCCAGCACATGAGCACGGCTGGCTCATGGACAGGCACAGCAGAACTTGGGCTGGAAGAGGCCCTTGCAGGCCACCTGCCCATGTACATCTGCCCCTCATACAGCACAGGGCACCCCAAAGCAGCTGCTTCTCCTGGCCCACAGCATCTTTTACACAAAAACATGCAGGGATTCTAGGTGTACAGCCTTCAGGTAGCCTGACTCAGCAGTAAAAACACACCTTATTGTGATGTAAATGAGTGCTGGCATCCATCTACCAGATTCTGCTTGTCCAACAGACTTTAATTTTCCGTGTTGTGGGAGGCTGTTTCCCACATTAGCCCCCCCATTAGCACAGTCACACCACTGCTGTGTGCTCTGATGTGCTGCTGGACCTGAGGTGGACTCTTCAAGCCTCTTCTCTGTTTTCTAACCTGCCCCGTCACCGAGAGAAGGGTCAGGGCAAGACTGGACACTGGTGTGACAGGGCTGGTGCCGTATGGTGTTTGTGTCTGTCATCTGGAGAAAATGGGAAACGTAGCTAAAAGCCCTGAGTGAGGGTGCAGGGCTGGACAGGCTGAGGCGGTGGTGGAACAGCTCCCACAGGCCTGGAGGAAGTGATGGGCCCAGGAAGAGGAAGTTAAAAGCAATGTGAAATCTAAAACTCCTGCATTTAATTTTCAAGCTGACCGTGAAAAAAGATGATGAAAAAGCCCCTCCCAAAGAACAGAGTTTTTACAAAACGAGAGAGAGGGAAGATGATGTGAGTTGCCTGGCCCTTCACCCCGGAGCAATCACTCTCAGCAGAGCTGTCATATCCCAGCCCTTTACTGCCTGCAGTGTTGAGGAGCCCCAAATTGTTCTCAGTGTTGCCCAGAGAAGTTTTATCCTGAGGCAGAGAGAGAGAGATGGAAGGGAATGTGCAGGCATTTTGTGACCAGACCTGTGTGCTGGATCCTCAATTAAGAGCAGCTTTTACCCTGAGGCACTAACCCCGCCTCAAAAGCCCTGAGTGCCCGGGCCACTTGCCCTATGTGCGAGCCAAATGTTTGTACGGAATAATTAAGTCATTCTCTGTTTATGCTAAGTAATTAGCTGCACCACATCAAAAGCTGTTTAAGTGAATAACTTTCCAGTTGACTGCAGGGCACTGCTTAGTTTCAAGCTGTCCTTTCCAGCACTTTAAGGTCCGGGAGCAAAGGGAACAGAAACTAAACCATCAGGGATGAGTCTTTCTTTTGTTAAGCAAAAGCCAGGTAGTCATTTAAGGGAGAGGATGCAGGGCTAAGGCAGGTTTAGAGTGGAGAGCTGGTTTTAGGCCTTCTCCAGGTGCCTCAGGGCCACAGCAGGCCTGTGCCGTTCCCCTCTCACAGCAATCCTGTGCCAAACTGAATATAGCTAATTGCAACTAGAAGTGGGGAGAGCAGGCAGGCTCACGTGCATGACACAGCACAGTCTAACAACACCTCTCTTCTCACATCAAAGATTTTTGAAGCTTGTTGCTCATTTTTGTAAAGGTTAAATCGGCAGCAATAACTAGCTAACAGAGGGGTTTTCCTCAGGGCAGCTGATTTGAGCTCAAATCAGGTGGTTCAGGGTTTTAAATGCTGCTGTAAACGGTTCTTGACCACTGCTTGTCTAAAGCCATCTGCCCTGCACGGTGGGAACCATGACAAACCACAGATTGTAATTGCACTATGAAGCTCCAGACAACTGCTATACTGAGAAATACGAGCCAGAGTAGCACCTCACCTCCTTAGTTTGTCCCATTTCCCCGTGAAAACATCTACTATAGCACAAAAATAGGGCTACCGCACAGCACAGTCATGCTGGTAGATTTGGAAATGTGGTTCTTTAGAGGCTCAGACACAAGAGCAACAATGATGACAGGACAACAGCGTGAGAAGCAAATGCCGAGCATTATCCACTCAAACTTGCTAGGTCAGGAAGGACTTCTCTTTGTCCACCAAGCTCCACCTTTTTTGGTAGTCATTTCTCATTTTCTACTCCCAAAATCCACTCAAGCTATCTTACCTTTAAAGGCTCCTGCTCGCAAACTTGCTGCTCTTTTTCTCAGGCACCTGCTGCCTGCAACAGCTTTGGGCCTGTGTCTGCTCCGAGTTCCTGTTTTAACTTCAGATCTTTTCACTTCCTGTGTCCCAGCCCCCAGCTCTGCTCAAGTCATGAGTCCCCAGACCTGCCCCAGTGCTGCAGTTCCCTCCTCACTTGCTGCCTCTGCTCTGAGATGCCAACACGGCGCACACCCGGTGCTTCCCCGACGGCACAGAGGATCCCATCAGGTCCCAGCACACCTTGTGTTCTAAAGAAGGCTCACATGGTTATAAAAACAAAGTTTTTGTAGAGACATCAGTCCTGGAGCCAGTATTCATGTCTTCATATGCCTATTTCTTCCAGTATCTCTCCCCATTGCTGCGAGGATTGAGGAAAACACTAACTGTGCCCCTGAATGTTTTCCCGTTCTTCTCAGTGCCCTGAAAACTCCTTTGATCAACCTTGGGCTTCTTGTTGCGACATCACCAGTACCCACATGAAACAAGCAGAGTGAATACAGTCCAAAGGCTGCACTGAGCTCTGTCAGTCATCTGGTGACATCCCTGATTGAGGCCCCAGGGAGGCAGCAAACTCCCCTGAAATGAGGGGCCAGTCTGCACATGGGAGCCTCTGTTCTGCTGAGAAGCAACTGTGACCACCCCTCTCTGTTGTTTCTCCTCAGCCCTGGCCTTAATGCAGCTCTTGTTGCAAGAGGTAGGTTGATCTGACTTTGGTGAAGGTACCTGCAGAGGTTCCTCCTCTTCCATCTCATCATGTGCTTTGTCTGCCATTCCCAGAGCTTCACACCTGTGCTCTAACAGGAGCTGAGGGCCAGGAGGGTTCCCCTTACAGCTCCAGGCAGTAACCTGCAGGCACTCCTCCCTATCCTGTGACACCAGTTTCCTCCTGGCACAAAACCAGACCTTGGACCATCCCCTGGTGGTGCTGAATTGGCCTGTGTGTCCCAGGGATGGCAGAACACAGCTCTGCTGGTCAACCTCCTTCTCAGGCTTTACTGCAGATAGATCAAAACCAAGGCAGGACAGGTCCACCAGAGAAGAAGCTAAATGTTGAAATGTTTGAGACAGGAAACATCAGCTAAAAGCCCCAATCTTTCATCAGGTCAAACCACAAAGCTGTTCAGTCAGACTATGATTATCAGACTAGGAGTTCCTTATGAGGTTTTGTTTTATTTCTGTGTTTAATATAAGCTGCAAATGTTTCACCTGCAGGTATAAAACAAAAAGGTCTCTGATCCAGCAGAATTGTGTCTTTCTTCAGTTCAGGAAAAACTGCAGGGGCTTTAAGGAAACATACTTTGCTTATAATCCTTGCTCCTGTTAAACACAGCAGAAACATTATCTACAGCCCTTCACCACCTCAGGACTGGCTTTTGTTCCAGCCGTGTTGGGGGACTGGAGTAGTGACTGTGAACAAGGGTACTTGTCTTTTGCAATAGAAAGTTGGAAGGGGAGTTTAACTGTCCCATCTGAGTTGGTAGCATGTTCCAGCTCCCTGTTGCTAACTCCTGTGTCTGTCCTGGGGTTGCACAACTCTAACTGGGTGCAGTGTTCGGGCAAACGTGGAAAAGTAAACCCAAGCAGATCTTGTTTTACTGGAATTGCTTTCACTACTCATAAAACGGTGTAGGCTGGAAGGGACCTTAAAATTATTAGTTCCACCCCACCACCCTGCCATAGGACATTGCCTATTCAAGTGCTATTTCCTTCTTTTGTTAGCTGAAAAACGCGCAGAAAGAGGTGAGATGGGGAAAAAGGCATCCCATAGTGTTCACATCATATGAAGAAACAAAGCTTCTGCAACCATCACACAGGGCAGCACACACTGAAGGGACCTGCAGTCCCACAGTGTCCTCTACAAGGTGTGATACAGCAGCACTACACCCTCGAGAGACCTTTGACAGTCACATGACAACATTACACAAATTCCATCTGAAAAATAAACTTTATTATATATACAGGAGCTCATGCCCCAGGAAACTATAGGCAAAGTGTTTGGTCACTGAATTTTACATAGTTGGAAGAAGTTCACACCAATAATCAGGGGCAGTGCACAAGTGGATATGCAGTGCCAGTGCTCTGGACCTGCCAGAGATCCAGCTGGTATAGCTACTGATAAAATCCATCCATCCTCAAACAGGCTTTGCGCACTGGCTAAAGCAGCTTAGTTTACCAGCAATATCAAAAGAACTACCTCTTTCCCATGGGAAAAATGTGACTGTTAATGCTCTACTAAGAGGCAGATACAACCCTCCTAGCCAGAACTCTGAATGGAACGACCACTCGGTCTCTGACAGGGAACATGATTGGAACTTCCTTTGCATTTGACATTCTGCTTTTGGAAGAGGGCAGTCTCAAATTCAGGAGGTCTTTAGAATATTTCTGAAAAAACCCAGTCCATTTGTATAGTTTGCTTTGGGTCCAAACAAGCTCAATGATCAGCACCAGAAGGTTTCAGAACTCTGGTTCCTTTCTCAGCACAGGGGAGACACTTTATTTTTGGAGCTTCTGCCTTTGCTTTGGGCCCAACGTAGCACATCATGGACCTCGTCAACACAGCCTGTGCAGGTTCAGTCTCGTGACTAGTGGTCAGTGGATAAGAATGCAGGAGCAGGGCTGCTCTTGTTTCTAGAGGTAAGCCTGCACCTTCCATTGCGAGAGGTGCACAAATGCTATAAATAGGAAGGTTTTTAACTTGAGAGCTAAAAAGTTAATTGCTTCCCATTCCTTTTAAGTAACTAAATTGCTGGCATTATTTAACAGGCTTGCCAGGGCAGACATGACTGTTTTTAAATGGAATGCTCAGAAGGGCCAGATATACTAATTTTGGCCTTTCTTCAACCGAAGACGCACTACTAAGCAGGAACGCAATTTTAAGATTCTTATTCCTTGAAGTGCCCACAATTGCCTTAGGATAAGCATTTCAGGCAGCACTGAGCCATGGAGCAAATCTAAGGGATAGAAGAAAGGGAAGACAATTCTTTGTCTTATGTCCAGCCACAAGGTTTTTCCAACCCCACTCATGGATTCAGCCTAAGAGGGGGAAGATTCTGTAGTTCCAGAAGTGTTAATGTACTGCAGCAACTCAAGAATATTTTTCTTACTCCTACCACAGCACAGTACTATCTAAAATGAGTGGTTCTACTTCCAGGTACAGAAGCAGATGCTGTCCTTGAAGTTTGCAGCATGACCCTGGCTCAGGGCAGACACACCGAGGGAATGGCAAATGTCCTGGGAGCGGTTCCCAGCACCAGCACTGACTCTGACAGCAGCACCCAGTGCTGGGTGCAGCTGCTGCTCCAGGCTTGGTTTGGGAAAGAAGGCAGCTGGGAGAAGTGCTGCCCTTCCCCAGGGAATACAGGCCCTTGGTGCGTATGAGGCTGGGGATCTACAAAAGGCTGTCACTCCTGCTCACAGGTGGCCTGTAAAGCACAGGAAGAGCAGGACATGGAGAGCAAGCAGATATATGGCCACTAGCAGAGGCAAGTGGGTCCGGGAATGGAAGAGAGACCGTAACAGGCGTCGTAGTCCAAGGGTATTCCGAGTCTGGAAGAGTCAAGAGAGACCAGTCAGTACAAGAAATGGTTTTGTCCCCAGCTGCCTTCACCCAGAGCTCTCCAGAACATGAAGGTAAGTTTGTTTAAGCTAGACAAACCTTCCCAAAGTAATTTCCCTGTCAGATACTACCTCTAGGGCAATCCTCATGAAATATTCCCCTTCCTCTGCTCTCTGCAGGTTTTTCATGAACCAGCCCTATCCAATTCTGTCTCCAGCATGGAAGAGAGAGCAAGGTGAGAGCAGAAACCTACACAGCTCCCCAACAGCTTTTTGTGTGCCTACAGAGGGATTAAGCTACTGTAGGTTCACAGTTTCTTGTGTTAGTCAGGGTTTACATAATTGACAGTTCTGAATGTTAAGTTCTTACTCTGCTGGAATTATGATCCATGGAGTCGATCAGCAAGGACTGCTCATGACCTGGAGTCATATCAATGCTGGCACTTAAGGAAGATGCCCACTCACTTGACTGCAACCTGCCACAACAAAGAGGAAATTAAATTCAGTTTCTTATGATGCCCCAAACCAAGACTGTAATCAAGCTTAGGAGAGGGGGTATTTCTCCAAAAAGGAATCAACCCCTGAAGGCAAGCCCTGGCCTCACTGGACAAGAGCTAGTTCCACTGGTACAGCTGTGGTGCCTTGGTGCCTCCTGAGCTCACATTGTGCAAAAAGGACTGGGTGACGGAGCCAGCAGGAGTCCTTCCTTTCAAGTGAAATTTCATAGTGTGACTTGAAAGGAGCCAGGGTAGATGATACAACTGTGTGGTTTAAATTCTGTAAAATTATTTGGAAGCCATGGTCACAATAATGCTGGTTCCTGATATGTATTTGCTAGTGACAGAGGCGGCACAGGCACATCCTGGGGCTACCATTCTTTAGTGAGATCAGCTGCAGGAGGCTTTCATAGACTTCAATGTCAGAAGGAGCTACAGTTGTCCAAGTTGTGTAGCAATTACCAGGGAACTACACCCAGAATTCCTTCATACAGGTCACTATTTTTTTCGCTGAATCAGCAAGTCTGCCAGAAAGCAAGCCGTTTTTTTCTTGTAAAAGACTCCACTAATGAGGCTTATTTGAACAATGAGGAAATGCACTGCACAAGTGCCTACAATCAGGTCGTATGACAAAACCCACCTCCACAGTCAATGAGGAAAAACATGCATTTTGAACCTGCCACTCACTGCATCCTAATCCCAGCATCAAGGCCAGGTCAGCCTCCTCTCCTCTGCTGACCATTAGGGCATCTGTTCAGTATCCCAAGTGTCCTGTGCAGTGCAGACAATAGTGCTGGATACTGGGGAGTGGGGAAGAGAGAGACCTAGGCTGAAGTTGAGCCTGGGAAAGGTGGAGGAAAGGGTTTTTCCTAAGTGTTTGTTTGTCAATAACCAAATTAATGACAAATTTATGTTAATTTGCAATACATTAAAATTGAGTGACAATTCTTCAAGTCAAGACTGTTTTCTGCATGACAGACAGGTGCTTACTGGGGAAACAAATTCCCTGGAAGCATGAGAACTCTCTTCTCTTCTGCCTGCTCACAATTCTCAGTCTCCAAATTATATTTTCCAGTGTTTAATTTAATTGAGAAAGCTGGCATCTCATTTCTAGACAGAATTTGTCTTACTATCTAGTCATTTGTCTCATTCTATCTGCCTACAATTGAAGAACTGAATTTCCTAAACTCCTGGAAACACTTTTTTAGAGTAAAGGTGACTGAGCACTGCACAAGTTGCCCAGGAAGGTTGTCAAGTCTTCCTGCTTGGAGACATTCAATTGCCATCTGGACATGGTCCTGGGCAGCTGGCTCTAGGGAGCCCTACGTGAGCCGGGGATTGGACCAGCTGGTCTCTGGAGACCCCTTCCAACCTCAACCTTTCTGCCACTCAGTGACAGACATGGCACTGTTGTTTCTATGCCACCATTCAACAGAAGGATGTGATGAAGTGCAGATGAAGAACAGAGCTGGAACCGCCACACTTCTATGGTGACAGCACGTGTTTGCTCAAGCTGCCTCACCTCCTGATCTGATCCTGCGCCGTAGAAAGTGCCTCCTCTGCAGCAAGACGACGGTCCCGCTCCTCCTCCAGCTGCTCCTCCAAATACCTCAGATCCTGTTTTGTGCTGCTATGTAAATGTTCTGTTTCAGACAACCTGACAGAAAATAACCAAGCAGATGCCAAAAAAGACCTAATTTGTGGACTATTCTGTTTCTGTTGTATTCACTGATGTGAACAGACTCAAATTACCTTCCACCTCACACAAAAGACTAAGTTGTCTTTAATACATCTAAATTATTTGAAAAGCATGAGAGAAGATAAATCTCTTGAAGCTTCTGTTTCACATCAGCAAGGAGTTCCTTGGCTCTGTCAGCCATGGCCCCGTCTTCTGAAAATTATTTTGAAAGGGTATGAAGAATCATGTGCTAGATCTTAGTTCCAGAAGGCATGGGCTAGGTCTCAATTCCAGACACTCTCAGGCTACAGCCTTGAGACCAGGATCCTTGATACACTTCAGCAGCTACTGAGGATGCAGCCCACCAGATCCGGGTCTGGATGGCCTTGCTACTACATGTTGTCACTATGTTTTTTGAAGCTCTAGCCAAGGAGAAAACTAATAACATCTGCCAAGTGCACACGAAGTTCCTCCAAGTTCCTAAGATCCTACTGTGTGACTGGGTTTTCCCAACACAGTGATACAGAGTAACAGCAACCGGCTCATCACTAGCCCTGACCTTCATCAGGACAAACATCCCCACCCCTATTTTCTCAGACTTTCTTTACCTAAGCTGCAGCTCCTGTAGTTCAGGTGTGTAACTGCCTCTCTGCTGCTCATTCTTTTCTTGGGGTGCTCCTGGAGCAGCATCTGTTGCAAACAGCTCCTGAAAGAAGGCAGGAGTGTACTGCTGACTGCACAGCGTGACAAGGACAGACAGAAGCTACAATGCTGCAGTTAGCAGAGCCAACTGCAATAACCATTTCCCTGCCATGAACCCAACCTCCCTCCCTTACCGTGCCCTTGTCTGCAGCCTGCAGCTCCTGGAGCTGCCTCTCGAGCACCAGGCAGCGGTTCAGAACCTCACTATAGTGCTGGTGGCTCTCACAGATGCTCCGGCTGCTCCCGCGTAGCTGGAGGGAGAGGGCGTTTTTCTCCTCAAAGACCTGAGACAGCTGAGAAGAGAAATGCCAAATAAAGAACTCAGCCTTGTGAAAGCAAAATTGTTCTCTGGGTAACTGAGGGTAAGAATTCTATCGAGAACATGGAACTGCCATGCTGCCCATCACTAAGGTCCAAATACCAGTGACAATGTCCAAGAGTAGCTTCCTTCCTCCACTGTCCCCTCCATATGTGTTCTCTCCTCCCTCTCCTCTCTTTCTTTTCTCCCTTGTCCTCTTCTTTCTCCCTCTGGTCACTTGGGAGAAAGGGCACTAAAATTCAGTGGCAGAAAAGCTGCTGATTCATACCCTGTCATTGACCCTGCTGGATGGGACCTGCATGGGGTCTGGAATAACCCCTCTGGTCCATCCAGGACAGCTGACCCAGCCATGGCCTCTCCCATGCTCTGAGCCTGCCCAGTTACTCACTGAGGGAGAGCAGTGTGGGAGAGGGAGAATGGGCCCCAGTGCTGTGCAGGCCCCATTCAGCAACAGCAAATGCATCAGTGTGGTTTCAACACTGCTTTTTTGAGAGACATATTTCTGATTTTGTGTTACTTCATTGAATGCCAACAAGGACATACTCATTCCTGCTCCCTGAGCCCTATTCCAGCCTCCCCACATTCCTCATCCTTGACTGCAAGGAAGTATAGGATATGATCAGTACCTTGCTGTTTAACTGCTGAATTCTGAGCTCTTTTTGGTGCAGTTCTTTCAGGCTGTCACTTAGCTGGGTCTGGAGATGTTTGATCTCTGTTTCTAGGCTTGAAAAGTCCCCTTTCAAGACTTCTGAAGAAATCTGCCAAGGAAAGAACACTGAAAACTATACTGCACATTTGAGAACGTACTCTTGTGTTAGTCTTGTCTGTTCTGTATTCTGAGGTCAAACCCCATATTATTCCTAGACCTGGAACTTGATCTGCTCAAGCAAAAGAGCAAATGGGGAATAAAAAGAAATATCCTAGGAGCCATCTGAAAATCCAGTTAGGAAAGATCATTGAACTTGCACACGTGATGGGTCCCTCTCGAAAGTTGTCCTAAAGCTGTTTACAATACAGGAAGGTAAAAAAAGGACATATGAATGAAAAAAGAAAAACAAACAAAAAACCAAAGCAGTGTTCACACTGCTCTCATTCAACAAAGACCAGAAGGCCAGCACTGAAGAATCCTCCTGAAAAGCATCACACAAGCATTGTTCTAGCTTTCCCCTGGCATGTATGCATGGGTGTGCCAAAGGGATAAGGTGAGATTTCCTCCCCCCTCCACTGACACAAACCACTGGAACATTACAGACATAGGCAGGAGAGTTCTGTCCCGGTTCTAAAACAATGCACTGTGCATACAGCCTTCCCTAGGCAAGAGAAATATCCAACATATTCCACTCCACTTTTAGGACTCTCTACAGGGGTAAGAAGAGGGAAAGTGCAGTGTTCAAGCCTCAGCTTCTCTGGGCTTGAGCCAGGACTGTAGATCCCTGTTACAGTAAAAACAGCAAGAAAAATTCAACAGGAAACTTAAAAATTGTAATGTGACATTAAAATGAGAACTAAACCAGAACATCTTATGTTCAAAGACAGTGCAAGAAACAGTTCTGAAACAACCAGAAAGACACCCCTGGGAAGTTTCTACTGCTTTGAAGGTGCCTGGGAAGTCCTGTCTCTTTTACCCTCTTTCTTGAAATACTGTGAACAATGAACTTAGGGAAGAGCACATAAAGGGATGCCATAATTTTTAAAACTTTTCATAATCCAAGTTAGATTGTCAATATTGTCTTTGAAGGCCCCACAACCACATCCAATACTGAGTCCGTAGGAGCTGGATACAGGTAACACACACTCCTCTGGCTGCATTTCATGCCTCATATTCCCCATGCAGTAAAGAACCTGCATCTTTCCACCCACCTTAGTTTGGTGCTGTTCCTCTACAGTTTGAGACTTGCTGAAGGGCAACCTCATTTCCTGTGTGATCCTTTGTAAATGGCTCAGCTGCTTGTCCTTCTCTGCTATGGCCATCAGGTACTGCTCCTTCATGCTGCTGCTCTGCTTTTCCCAGGTGGTCTTCTCCTGTCTGTCCAGCAAAACACAAGGGAAATTACCAGGTGGTGACCAATATCACTTATGATGTCCAGGTACCCAGCTAAGGATGAGCCGAGAATGATTCTATGATCAACCCATGCTGGAAACGAAGCTTTATAACTAAACCAAACCAACCCATTTAGTACAGGAACCTTAAAAGCAAGAAGTTTTCTGTATTTGGCTCAACCCTGCAGTATGTTCCATGTTCACGCTTTTGGTGCTTCTAGACATTGTTTTGATCTTGCTGTACAGAGTTTGGTCAAGCAAATCATGACAATGTCACTTGTCCCCATCACATTGTCCCTGTGCGGTCACATGTGCACCACTGATCCCACCACACCAACCTGAGGCCTTCACTTCATGTACAGTGTAAAGGCTACATAGGAAATAGATCTCCTGCTCTTTTGTCAGGAGAAAAAATTTGTAAGGTGTTTCAAACTTTAAGAGACCTGAAGTGTTTTAGCGTGAGGGTCAGACTGGGCGCAGGGGGAAGGGAAAAATCCACAAGTTTTTATATCACTCTGGACAAAGATAAGCCATAGATCTTTCCACAAAAAAAAAATCCACCCCTTTCATTCAGGCATTCTTACATGGATCTCTGAGGCACCTGAAAGGATTTCCCCCCCTTTTTAGAACAGAGTATATTTGTGTCTGACTAGTTTTACTCCATTTGGAGAAGACAATTTTACTAGACTTGAATTACAGACTTCTTTTAAAAAAAGAAGACGGAGCAAGTGAAATAAAGGATTAGACAGCCATACAAAATCAGTATTTTCTAAACTATGGTATCAGTGGGATAATAAAGAGTGTTCAGCAGCAGCTTGGAATGGAGAGTTCTGTGATTATATACATGAGTTCCAATAGAAGAAACAGCCCAAGTTTCCTCTCCAGCAGATAACACTGTCCACCGCTGGATGAAGGAAATAAAAACTAAAAGGTCATTGATCTATTTCACACGGGCATTGCCCTCCAAGCTGCTGGGCTGTAATCCTGAGGCTGATGTTGGATGAGGGAAACGTGTGCCCAGTCCTGGCCTGGGCAGAGTGACGCAGTGGCACCTGGCACAGCCCAGGGCTGAGGCTCTCGCCACTCTCTTTGCCCTTTGAGTGAACAAACAAACTCACCTGAGCTGCTGGAGCTCCTGCTGGCAGACAACTCCTTCTTGCTTCAGCTGCTCCTGCAGACGGAGCTGTTTGTCTGCCTCTTGCTGCCACTCCTGCAGCTGTGACTTTAGGCGAGAATTCTCAGCGGCTTCCACCCCAACCAGGATGTACTGCTGCTGCAGATTCTTCAGCTCTCTTACCTGGAATTAAAGGGAGACATCAGCGCATGACAGCTGAGCCAGGTTTACTCCTTAGGAGTATTTAAAAGCATTTCTCACTGTGGCATCTGGAGGAAAAAACAGGTCACATTCAGATGATAGAAAAACTAGAAACTGAACCAGCAAGTACAGCAGTGTATAAAAAACTGCTCAGGAAAAAAATCCTCAGAGAATTCTATTGTTAATGAGAGTAGTGAGTTTTGAGCCCTTCCACGAAGATCTGATATGCATTAACAAAAAGACTCCAGGCTACAATATTAATTCTCTTATTAGAGGAAAACAAAGTAAGACAGATGGAGTGGTTAAGCATAACTCCTGAAGTTGGTATTTACTGTAATCAGGGAACTGATGAACTAAAATCCTTTCGGCTCTCCAATTGCAGTCAGGCTGGAATTGGAAATAAGTTGTTGTTACACATGCATCACTGCAATTGGTTTCTGAGGATGAGAAGATGCGGTGGACTCTGGAGACAGGAAAGTATTTAATGAGTGGCAATGGGAAGTAACAGTTGAAGTCTGTCTTCTGACCAGCAAAGAGAACTCAAACTTGAGTTGCACTGTGCCAAAGACTATACACAAACACATCCAGTGTGCAGGCAAGGATGTCAAAAAGGAAGCTACAATGTCTTGTACCTGCCTTGAAAATCAGCTGCCAAGTGGAGGAGGAGATCCAAGTCTTTGCTCTAGTCTCTTTTAGAAATCTAAGGCAAATCAAATGCATGAACTGACACAGGTATGAACTAAACACCTTAACAGGGACCTTAGTTCCATTATTTCATGTTTTAAACCAAGTTAACAAGAGAAACCACTTGGTGACATTCACAATGAAATCACAGCTTCCATATGTCAGAGAAAATAATGTAGGTGGCCCATATCAAACCCATGGGATCTGACAGAGCATGCCTACAAATGATATGGTCATTGGGAGGCAACTCCATTACCTTTGAAAAGTCATGAAGACTGGAAAGAAAGTAAATGTCATCCCTACCCACTAGAAGGGCAAGAAGGAGAAACTTGAGAACTGCAGTCTGGTCAGCCTCATCTCCATCCCTGGAAAGGTAAGGGAGCAATTAATTCTGAAAACCATTTCCAGAAATATGAAAAAACAGGTTGGCCAGAGAAGTTGTGGAATATCCACAGTGGAGATATTCAAAATTCAACTGGACATTGTCCAGGGCAACTGATTCCAGCTGACCTTGTTTACACAGGGGGGTTGGACTAGAATTTCTACAGAAGACCCTTTCAAGCTCAATTACTCTGTGGTTTCTATGTGTTACATTCCAATTACCAGATCTAAGTGTGCTGAATTCTAAGACCTGAAGATCCAAACCTCCCATAGTGCTTTAAGTCAGAGCAGGAAGAGAGAACAAGGACTTACTACTCTGTCTCTGTCATTCTGCAAGGAGGACAGAGCCTTCTTCAGACTCTGGACTTCTGAGGGAGTGGTGAAAGTGCTCTCTTCTGCTTGTTGTTTCAGTTCTTCAACCTTTCGTGTTTTGTCCAGTTCATTCAGCAGACGGTCTCGCTCATTCTGCAGACTTGCCATAGCCTTGGAGAAAGATTTGACTTGGTTGGAAGAGCCTTCCAGTTCCGAAGACAAACGGAGAAGCTCATCATCTTTGGCTCTGAGCTGCTCATTAAGTCTCTCAATCTGAGCCAAGGAACCTCTTTCTTCAATGCCTTTCTGCAGTTCTATCAGCTCAGACCTCACTCTATCTCGGTCCCTGGCAGTGGAATGTTGCTCCTCTTGTAGCTGAGCCATCTGTTTCTGAAGATTCTGCACTAGACTCTTTTGTTCCTCTAAGTCTGCAGAGTATTTCTGCTTCAAAATGTGAAGCTCTTCATTGGCCTGGTCCCGGCTATCCTGAAGAGAGCTCATGGACCTCCCAAAAGACTGAATTTGAGCTTTGAGATCTTGGTTTTCATCTGTGACTGCAAGCAATTTCTGTTCCATTTCCATTAAGTCCCGTGCCAACTCTGCCACTCTCTCCTCTGCTGTCTCTGTTTCATTCCGCATTATCCCTGCATCATGATGCAGGTGTTTCAATTCCTTCCGAAGCCTGTCCTCGGCCTCTCCCACTCTCTTGGCTGCATCCCTTTGAACACATTCTAGTTCCCCCTCAAGTTCAGTTATTCTTTTCTGGGAGACGGAAAGCTTATGACTCAGTTGTTGAGCCTCTTCCTCTCGGGCCTTCAGTTCTGCCTGACACTCCACGATGGGAGTCCCCTCACGTAACGCTGCCATTTCACTCTGCACCTGGGACAGAGAGGACCTAAGGGTTTCAATCTCTTGAGACATACTGACTTTATCCTCTCTCAAGCCTTCCATGCACTTCCTGAGATCGACCTGAGTATGCTTAGACTCTTTCAGCTGCATTTCTATGGTTGCCTTCTCGTTTTCCAGAGCCTGGATCTGCTGAAGCTGTGTTTTGAGAAGTTGCTTCTGTTGGGAGTCCTTTATTGAAATCACTTGGTTCAGGTCTTCTCTGTACCGCACCAGCTCTGCATTCAGCTTGGCATTCTCAGAGTTGAGGTCATCCATCCGGCTATGGAAACTTCTCATTTCTTCCTTGAGCTTGTTGTTTTCAGCAGCAGCCTCTTGAATTAGCTGGTCTTTTTCCAAGATTACAGCAAGATGACGTTCCTCAAGCTGCTTGTAGTCCCTCAGGATGCGGTCCCGGTCATCCTGCAGAGATGACATGGATTTGGTGAAGGAGTCCAGTTGTGCCTTCTGCTGCTTACTTTCTTCTCTGCTTATCTTCATCTTTTCAGTGAGATGATCAAGTTTGTCACAAAATTTGTTCTTTTCATTTTCCAAGGCTTTTTTATCTTCTTCTTCCTTACTTAGCCTACGCTCCAACTCTTTGATCTCCTCAGAATGTTGCTGCTGTAATTCAGATAGAGCAGCCATCACTGCTTCTTCTTTGGCAGACAGCAAACTAATGATCTTTTGATCTTTGGCACTAGTTTCTTCATGCAGCTTATTTGTTAGGTCCTTGGAAGCCTGCAGATCAGCTTCAAGCTGCTCACAGCTGAATTTATAATTCTGGATACTGGTCTCTTGTTGCTTGACCACAGTCCCCAGCTCTTCCCTGGCCAGCTCACATTTGGTAAAGGAGTTCTGTAAGTCAGCCAGCTGGTCTCTCAGGCTGCTGATTTCTGACTCCAGTTCCTGCTGTTCATTCTGAGACTTGTTGTACAGTTCCTGAGACCCTTCAAGCTGAGTCAAAAGCTCTTTTTTTTCCTCCTGGAACATTTCACATGTCTTTTGATGCTGCTGAATCTCCTTCCTGCAGTCAGACTCCAAGTCTTTCTTGCTGCATTCCAGCCTGAATATACAAAATACAAAGTTGGTCAAAAATCCACAAAATATTTGAGTATCCAAATGCACAGCAACACTGGCTTTATACTAATTTAGAAAAGCTACAAAATTAGTTTTACTTTAAGAAAGCAAACTGGAAATATCCGTTGATTTACAATTCAAGGTATCTTTTAAGGTTCTGACTGCACTACTCTCTGAAAGGGGTGCCAAGAGAACATATTTTTTTTTAAAGTTGTTCATGTCAGTACTGAAAAAAATTAAGGTGCTTAAACATTGTATGTTATCACCTCCTTTTCATTACAATCCTTATCCATTGTAGGTAACAGGAAAAACAAAACACCCCCCCAGTGAAAGTGCTGTTCTCATACCTTTGATGTCCATGTCAGGTTCCAGGCATGCAAAGATACAGCATATAAACTTTATAGAAGAATTTTACTCACCTAAGAGCGGTTTGGTTTAGAATTTTGGAAATTCACAGATGCACATTTTGGTATGTTTCCATCGCTTTATCTTTCTCTCCAAATTTATTTTGGGATTGAACTGGAATTATGTATCCCAACACTCTCTTGACCTCTCAATGCAACAACTCCATGCAAAAGAAACTCTTTCAAATATCATATTATTAAAGACTCTAGATAGTACTCAGATGGTGACTGCTTGTCACAGAACAGATTTAACACAGGTACCCCAATGATGAGAAGGAGGAATATTTTAGGGTGCTAATCTCCCCATGTCCTTGTGCAGACAACAAATACACAGTAGCCTATTCCTGATATGCAGCCTAAACCTTCCCTGACACAGCTTCTTTACCTGGATATATGAGTCTGGAGCTCTTCCACACGTACGGTCATCTGCTTGATCTGGTCCTTTAGCACAACACAAGTTTCCTCTTTTGAACGTATTTCTTCCTCCTTCTTCTGAATAGTTTCAGTGAATTTCTTCTCCCATGTTTTTGATTCATCTATCACTCTATCCCTGTCATCCTGAAGGGAAGACATGCTCCTAGTGAAGGCTGCAAGCTGGGCTAGAGTTTTGTTTAGACTGCTTTCCAGTTGCTTGGCTTCCTGATCCTTTGTCTTCAAGGACTCTTGCAGATCACAAAGAGCTCTTTCCACATGGTCTTTCTCCCTCTGCAAAGTTGCCAGCTTTTCTTCCATGTTTTTTATTTCCTTTGAGTGCTTGTCTTTTTCCTGTTCCAGCCTTCTCTCAAAGTCCTCATCCTTTTTCTTCATTTGAATTTTAATATTCTCTTTGTTTGCCTGCAACTCTTCTTTCACTTTGACACTCTCTGCCAGAACCCTCGCTGCCTCGCTCTGTGTGTCATCCAGCACTACTCTGCAGTGAGCAAGCTCTGCCTGGGCTTTCTTGGTGTCTTCAACTGCTTTAGCTGAAGTCTCCTTGGCTACTTCTACCTCTTTCTGAGTCTCACTCTGCAGAAATTCCAGAGCTTTAACAGTTCTTTCTAAACTACTGCTCTTTTCCTGGCTTTTAATACAGTCCTTTTGCAGCTGCTTAATCTCCTGCTGTTTCTGTTTCAGCAGTTCTTGAAGCTCCTTTATATGTGTGCCATGCTCTCCCCTCCAGTCGCATTTCAGCTTTTCTACAAATTCCTTTTGCTTTTCTGAGCTTGCTTTGCTTTTCTCCTTTGCCATTTGACTTTTCTCCTCCTCCAGTTCACGCATCATTCTCTGCAAACTCTGAAGCTCATGTTTCAGTTGATCATTTTTGATCTGGAAGTCTGTTGCATCTTGCTGATAGTTTCCAATACTCCCATTAAGTTCTGCCAGCTGATTCATGAGCCTTTCTTCCAAGTCATCCTTCTCAGCCACTAGGGCATCCTTCAGTTCCGTCATCCTGATGAGGTCATCTGTGGTTTTTTTGACCATTTGCTCCATCTCTGCTACTGTAGCCTGCAGAGCATTCACTTCATGGACTTTCTCTTCCATCTGGCGCTCTAAAGCCCTTTTCTCACCAGCTAAAGTCTCCACACACCCGCGGATGTCACCCAGCTGTTGTTCTGAAGCCCTTCTCTTATCCTCCAGCTCTGCGATTTGCTTGGTGAGCTCGGTGATTTGCTGTCTGTAGGTGCCAGGATCCTCAGAAGGGCTGCCACCTTCAAATGCCTCCTGTTCCAGCTCTCCAGGAGGAAACTCTTCTGTAAAAGTTATGTCCACTTGATTTTCAGACCTTTCCATTGGTGGTGGTGTGGCAACTACTTCATTTATTTCTTCCCCTGTTGTCTTCTGAGCAACATACCTGTCTACTAGTTCTCTGCTTTCCTTCAGTTTAGATTCTGTTAACTGCAAAAGACACTTTAAGTCTGTGATCTCTTGATTAAGAGACTCCTTTTCAGCCATTACTGTCTCAAGCTGCGTAGAAAGAGACTGGTATTCTCTCCTACAGCACTCCAGATCTTCTTTCAGGCCAGTGTTTGAAAAGACCTCTTCAGTCCTGGGCAGCTCTCCATCTGTCAAATGCATCTCCGCTCTAAGCTTCTCATTCTCCTCCTCTAGTTCCAGGATTTTTTGTTGCTTTGATTTTGCAAATTTCCTCATTTTCTCCTTCATTCCATCAATCTCCTGTCCAGCTTCCTGTAGCTGCTTATCTGTTTCCTCCTTTTTTGCTTCAGCACTTTTCAGCTTTATGAAAATTTCCTGCTTTTCCTGCCTAACAGTTTCCAACACTCGCTGAATCCGCTCGGTCTCATTACTCACATTCTCATAGGACTGCAGCAGAGTTTCATACTCTCCCTGAAGCTCCTTGTATTTCTCCTGCCACTCAGAACTTAGAGTGGCTTGAGAGCATTTCAATGATTCCATCTCCTTCTCCAGCTTCTCCTTCTCTAGAACAACTCTATCCAGAGTAAGTGTTAGGTTTTTACAGCATCCATCAAGATTCTGATTTTCGAGAAGTACTTTATCAACTTCTGCAGTAAGTTTTTCTCTCTCTCCAGTGAGGCACGCTAACTTTTCTGTTAAAGCATCTGTTTCTTTAACATGGACACATATTTGGCTTTCCATATTTGTCAGCTTAACAGAAAGATTGTCAATAGTAGTTTTAGCAATAGCCAGCTCCTCTTTTAGAGATTTGCTCTCCTTTAGTGCCTCTTTTCTAGAGATAAGCGCAGCTTGCAGCTTTCTCTGCATTTGATTCTTCTGTTTAGCTGCTTCTTCACTGTCCCCTTGCTTCTCCTGAATTTCCAGCAACTCTGTTTGCAGTTGCTTGCTTTGTTCCTCATGCACCTGAGCCTGAGCTTCCAACTGACTACACAGTCTTTTGACTGAGTCCTCTTTTTCTAGCAACTGTGCCTGCATCTTATTGAGAGCTTCACTTTTCTCTTTTAACTGCAAGTTAAGAAATTCCATTTCTTCATCCTTTTGGTGCACAAGGGTTTTCAAGTCTTCCAGACTGGCCTCTTTGGAAATTTTTGCTTGGTTCTCCTCCAGTTTCATCTGAAGACTTGCTGCCTCAGCTTCAGCTTGGTCAGAGGTTCTCTTCAGCTCTTCTATCTCCAGAAACAACTGTGCTATGTGCTGTTGCAAATCAAAGACTAGTTCTGATTTGCAAGCAAGTTCACTTTGCATATGGCTGGCATGACATTCCAGTTCCTCTTTCTCCCTCTGCAATTTTTCAAGGTGTTTTTTAAACTCATCCTCAGAAACATCTGTGACTTGTACAAGCTTGTTATTTGTTGTATTTTCTGCTTCCATGCATGAAGAATCCAATCCACTTTGATTCACAAGAACACCCTCTGCTGATCCTTTCTGTTCTTGGAGCTGTCTGAGCTGAGCTTGGATGCTCTCCTTCTCTCTGCTTTGCTGGTCAAATTGTTCTTGTAGGATGTTGTAATCATCTTTCTGCTGTTTCAGCTGTTCTCTGTGATGCCTGTCTTTTTCTTGAGCCTTTTTTATAGTGTCTTTGCGAGATGCCAGCGCTTCCTGAAGTTTTTTTTGAAGTTGTTCTTTTTCTTGTTCAAGGACTGAAATCCTTTCTTTTAGGGAAGAATTTTGGTTTTCTTCCAGATTTGCAGCTGCTGAGCTATGTTTTTTAATTTCTTCATGATCTTCTGGGCTTTCATTGGTTTCAGTTACTTTGTCAGCAATTGTCTGATGCTTCAGGATTTCATCTTTAATTGAAACAGGGTTTGCCTTACCTTGCACACTTTGCCTCATTTCTTCAATCACTGCCTGCAGTTGTGCTTCAGTAGTTTCTTTATCCTGCAGGTTCTTCCGGATGCTCTGCAACTCTGATTCCTTTTCAGAAAGCAGTTGAATTAGGTAGTCCTCACTGGACTGGTTTTCAAGACTCACTTCTCTGCTGATCATGCTTCTCATATTTTCTTCCCTTGCAGCTGCCTGAGCAACTGAGGTTTCTGATTCTTGTTCTCTCCTCAGTTGTACTAATTCATTCTCCAACTTGCTGACCTTCTTCAGAAGCTCCTTCCTGTTCACAAGTGCTGCTTGCAGCTTCCGCTTTACTTGCTCATTTTCTTTTCTCAGAAGTTCGACTTGATTTACTAATTCTTCACTTTCTTTACTCGCTGCTTCTGTCTCCTTCTGCTGCTCAGATGCCCCACATTTCAAACACATATCTTTTGCTCCTATGTTTTGGTCTTTTAATAAGAGACTTGTCTGGTCTTTAAGACTCTTCAGCTCATTTCCTAGAGAAAATTTCTCTTCATTCAGCAGGACCATTTTCTCAGACATTCTAACACTGAACTCCATCATCTGTTGGTCCTTCTCCAGCAAGGCTTGTCGCAGGCTGTCTATAGACCTTGTGTGCTCAGCAACAAGCTGTTCTAGGCTTGCTGCTTCATGCCCCTTTGAGGCTAACTCATGGGAAAGCTCTTCCATCTCTGCTGTATTCTTCCTCAAAAGTTGTTCTAGATCAAGTACTTCACATTCCTTCATCTCAATCTGACTTCTCAGGTCCTTTAGTTGTGTGTCCTGGTCAGAAAGCTGCAGTTGTGCGTCATCCAAGTCTTTTTGCAAAGCTTCAATTTTTATATCCTTGGATTTAAATTCATTTTTAAGGCTCTGGATTTGTTCTCTTAGAAGACTGCTTTGACTGTCTGAGAGTCTCTGCTTTTCTGAAAGAGCTAGATCTTCCTCGAGTTGCTTCACTTTCTCTTTCAGTTCTGTTATGGTAGAAAGTTCCTTCACCTGACACAGGAGCTGATCTCGTTCTTCAGACAAAACACAAAATATACTGTTAGAATCCTCTATTTTTTTTCTGTATTCCTCAGCCAACTGGTTTAGCCTATTTACTTCTGCACTTTTTTCTCCTAGATCTTTCTTAAAGGATTCTTCTGATTTCTGCAGAATTATTTGCAGTTCTGTAATTTGGTTTTGTAACTTTATCACTTCCTGAGACTGAGAGGCGCTCGGCTCTGGATCTGCTGGAGAAACTCCCTGCGTTGCCTCCACCTCATCCCTGCAGGGGACAGGGCTCCACTGGGGCTCTTCCTGGAGACTGAGTCTGTTTTCCTGAAACAAGCCAATTTGCTGCATTTCTGTTTCTCTCTGTAATGAGCTACTGCCCCACTCATTCTGTGTATCAGAAGTCTTCTGCTCTTCCCTCTCCAGACACACTATATGGGAATTCTCTTCCAGCTGGTTATCTTCTGTTTGGCTGTCTATAGAAGCTTGGACGGTGGAGCCTTTGAGCTGGTTTTTCAGAAAATTTATCTCTTCTTGGGCTTCTTTCAGTTCCAGCAGCAAAACGGACAGCTCCTTCTGTTTCTCTGCAGCAATATATTCTAGAATTCCAGGTGAACAACTTCCCTCAGGAAACTGCTTGCTTCCGCTGGGAAAGCTATCTGGTTTTGCCTGAAAGAAAATAGTAGGTATCAATTTTCCTTTGAATCTCATTAAAGGGTCACTTTTGGAAGTATCTGCTTTTCACATTTTGTAGCTTAAGGATGCCCTCTCTTGAGCTGGCTTCTGCAATAAATAGAAGCCTCACTAATAACAGGGGGACTCCGCCTTGGCAGCGGGGGGTGGACTAGATGGTGTCCAGAGGTCTCTTCCAACCCCAACTATTCTGTGACCCCCCAGGTCACTTCTGCTCATTTCAGTTTCTGAAGTTGCAGCATGAAAGACTCGAGCTTTAGGATCAGACCATAAGGGCAACTTCCTATTCCATTTTTTCCCTTTTTCTCTTGATTACAAGATTGTGTGACTCTGAGGTGTTTAACTTCTCCTGTGATTCTCACAAGCCCTCTAGTGTACTTATCCAGCCACATTTTCCTGACTTTGAATAAGGAGAGTTTGTTCCCTATTCTATCTGTCCATTGAACACAGCAAACAAACAGGATAGAAGCCCATATTCCAATCTGTGTCCATGTCCAAAGTGAAAGCACTAGACAAAGCACCTGGAACAAAGTACTTGGCTTTTTCCAAATACCTATCTTAAGGTTTCCTCCCAACCCCAAAATCAGATTACAAAAGAAAAGCAGTCACAAATCCTTCCCAGAAACTGAGCATCAGCTGCCCCCCAGTAAGTCAACATGCAATATTGTAGAGGCTGTTCAGCAGTTTGGAGGGGAACCACTAAAAGAGAGCTGCTCTAAAAGTCTGCTGCAGCGATGCACCAACCCCTTTAGGTTATAGAATGTTAAAAAAAAAAATCAGTTCTTCAGGGCTTTTAAACTAAACTAAAGTTTACATGTGCCTTTCATGACTTTCAGTGTTTGCCTCACTGCTCCAGCAGATAAAGAAGCAGGAATATTCCCGAGAAAGTTACACCAGGCTCCACCACACAGACAAACCAACTGCTCCACAAGTCTCTTAACTCCACCACTTCTCTGCCAAATGGAACAGAATTTGACAGGCTGGAAAGGGAAAGAAGATTTTGCTGTTTCACAGACACACACTCTTTTTGCCCAAAGATGTTAATAAAGCCCAAGAACTTGGTTAGTTTGCTGCTGGCAGCCATACAAGACCTAAGACTTCATCTACTAATTTCTTCATTCAGAAAAGTCCATTTATAAGTTATCATACATATAAAATGCACAGTAATATTTCTAGTCAGCTCCCAACACTTGTCTTTCACCACAGCAAACAACTGGCACCATTAGTGCCACTTCTGTGGGAAAAGGTCTGAACTAGAGAACAAAGCAACAACGAGTCAGAACTAAGTAAAGGATCTCTAAAAAACCCTACTGCCTCCCATCCCAAAAAAATACAAGTAAAAAACCACAACCCGACAACGGTAGGACTGAAAACAAAATAAAGTGCTCAGAATTAACATTTGCTGTAACTACAGGGCACTAACAGTCACATGATCTCCAGCCCCCAGTTCTGAAGAACTTTGCCCTTGCAAGCAGAGTTGGCTGCACAGAGCCCAGACCTTGCTCTGAGCTAAAAACCCATTCCACAGCAAATCCTTAGCACAGGGACACAGAGGCTGTCACGCTCCTCCCCTGGCTGAGAGCAAAGCCAAGCAGCAGGTCCCTAATCCTGGGCTTTTCTCAACAACAGCCCGACTGCAGCTGTACCTGCAGCTGTCCACAGTGGGAGAGGACAAGAACAGTGTCCACCAGGCTCCCGCTCCATGAGCACACAGCTTCCCCCAGTCACTCTGCCAGATGCCCATCAGGGCAGTGGGAACAGACAGGGCTAGTTTAAAAGGCATCCTATAATTATAGCTAAGCCTTTGGAATTGTGTTTCCAGAGACCTGCCTCAGTTTAGCCCGTGGTTTTGCTGAAGAACTAACTCACAAGGGGGAGAAAATAGCACGAATATGGATTGGGTGGATGAAGGACACAAGAATTCCACATAGCCAGCAAAGGGAAACAGTCTGATACAAACACAGTGCAAGCAGTGTTTGGAAGCTATTTTTGTCTCCAGTTAATAATAGCCTTCCAAAGAGGATTGATAAAAAGGGCCATGACAGCTTAGCTGTTTTTAAGCCAGTCCTTGACCTGTTTTAGTTTTAGCTTATTTCAGCTGCTTAATCATTACCTGTTCGGCATCTTCTGTGACAATCACAGCTTCCTGCTGAGGCTCCTGGAGAACAAGTTGCAACTGTGGTATTTCTAAAACATTCAAACAAAAAAAAAATTCTTTGAAAATGAAGACTCTGCTTTAGACAGTAAGATGATATTCTTCCAGTAGCTTTAGAAAAAGGACACGTGGCTGTTAATAACACTTATGTAGTGGATATATAAAACTGCCATTGGATAACGTGGTTTTTCTTTTTTAGAGGCAAACCACCAAAATAACATGCTATTTTAAGCACCTTTTAGAAAACAACAATTCTTGTCATACAGAGAAAGTAGAAAAAGATAAACCCAATGCTCTCTTATGTAGCAGAAAGAGAGACCTTCAGTCACTCAAAGAGCTGCCTCAAGAAAAGTTCAAGGAATCCATGTGTATGGAAGGAGAGTGACAGATAGTCTGGTATAATGCACTGCTAAGCCCATTGAAATTAAAGGACTGTGCAAGGATTTAAAGAACCTTTATATTTCAAACAATGATAGTTATTTGAAATAATTTGTTGAGGTCTGCTTGAAAATTATGAGAAATTGCAAATTACAAGGTAAGTATAATTCCATATTATGATATAATTATCTATCCTTATTTCATTCTATTCGAGTTAGGAATGGAGTACTGTTGGCAGTTTTAGGCAGCCCACACTAAACTAGATGAACAAATTAGATAGTCATCACAAGATGAAGAGGACTAACAAAGTATTGAGAACCTACAAAGCAGGCTTGAAAGATGATGATTTTTTATACATTCCATTTAATATTTTGGTGGGGGTTTTTAAAGAAGTTACATGTCCCCGTGTTTAAAATCTGAAAAAAAAATGTCAGTAACCAAGCATTCAACACACCCACTGGAAACAGAATTACAATAAAAAAAACTTGGTTTGAAGTAAATATGCAGCTAAACATGCATTGGGAAAGATTTTTTAAGTAACACGACAATGAAGTTCTGAGTCACTGCATTTTTCAGGTGAAATTCCTTTCAGCAGAGGAAGGAGCTGCTTTTTAAGAAAGCTGATGAAAATTTTCCAGGTGCCTTTTCGATATACTCAGTCGTAACTCAGGGCATAGTATCACATTAAAAGGTGGATTTCTGTGTCAACGTGTGCTCAATGTCCATGTGGAAACCAGTAGCAAGCAGTGTCCCACAAAAGTCCATACTGGAACCAGTGCTATTTAGTGTCTCAGCTGTGACATAGACATGGGGATGGAGGGCACTCCTGGCACACCAGGGTGACACTGAGCTGAGTGGGGCAGTTCACTCGCTATAGGGATGGGATGACATCCACAGGGACCTGGACAAGCCTGAGGAGTAGGGCCACGTGACCCTTGTGCAGGGCAAGGCTTGACAAAGCCAAGTGCAAGGCTCTACGCCTGGGCTGCGACAATCCCCAGTACCAGCACAGACTGTGGGGTGAACAGATTGAGGGCAGGCTGCAGAGAAGGACTCTGGGATACTGGTGAACTAAAAACTGGACAGGAACTGGCAATGTATGCCTGCAGCCCAGAAAGCCAACCATATTCTGGACTGCAGCAAAAGAGGTGTGGGCAGCAGGTCAAGGGAGACAATTCTCACTCTCTTCTTTGCTCTTGTGAGACCCCATCCAGAGCACTGTGCCCAGTTCTGGGGTTCCCCAGCACAAGAGAGATGTGGATCTGTTGGAGTGAGTCTAAAGGAAGCCACAAAAATGATCAGAGGGCTGGAACATATCTCCCACGAAGAAAGGCTGAGAGAATTGGGGTTGTTCAGCCTGGAGAAGTGAAGGCTCCAGGGAGGCCTTACTGCAGCCTTTCAAGAGGGCTGCTTCTCTTTGGGTTGCCCAGAGAAGCTGTCAGTTGGCCCATCATTGGACATGTTCAAGGTCAAGTTAGACTGGGCTCTGAGCACCGTGACCCAGTGAAGGATGTCCCTGCCCAGGAGAGGAGGGGTGGAGTAGGTGATCTTTATGAGTTCCTTCCAATGCAAACCATTCCATGATTCTAAATGGTGTCTTGAAGTCTGTTAAAGACCTACATATCTGAGATCATGGAACAAAGAGAGAGAAAAGAGATGTTCCAGGACTGCAGGAATCTGGGCTATTGGTGATTATTCTCCCACCAAGACTCTTACGAAGAGGTTTTATCTTTGAATGACAGGAAGTAAAAGGAATCTGTTTCTGCAAAAATCAAGAGTCTCCTGCAACAGTGCACCAGACCCTAAAGCAAACACTTGAGGGAATCCATTGTTTTACAGTATAATTCTGACAGAGTGGTGATATTGCCATTACCAGTCTACATGCCCAGACACTCAAAATCAATTTCACTGTCTGGGTTTTTTCATATGTGGCATATGTAGGGGCCCTTTACTGTTTCAGCAAAAGCTATCAAAAATAACTCCCCCAGAAGTACCACCTGCAGACTGTCAGCATGTTGTACAAGGGGGAAGTTACTACTTCAGTTAAATCTTATGTTGTACAATCTAATTCTAGAATAATTCTTAAATATTTTAAGAATATTGAAGAAGGTAAGGTAATCATACTACCTTCAGTCTTCAGTGTTTCTAAGTTTTCTGTGGGTAGGAATGAAGTCTCATTCTGATCTTCCTGATCTATTATTTTTTCCTGTGAAGTTGATTCATTCTGTTTAAACACAGGATGAGGGGAAAAAGATAAATTTCAATACAGTTTATAAAAATACATCCGTCTTTGATCTTTTGGTTAACCTTTAAAAAAAAAAATCAATTGGTAACTTTTAAATTTCTCAAATTAACTCCTACTTCTTCTCAGGCTTCCTAGTCACAACATGTCTGCCCATCAGCTGAGAGAACCAAGAAAAGCCTTTCTCAAGCAACGCATGATAAAAAAAGTAATTCCAGACATTTAATTTGATTTCAATTCCTCAACATATGGGTAAATTTCATGAGAATCATATGAAGATATCATACCTGCTGTTTCAGTTCAGAGAGTCGCACTTGTGACTGGGATTTCAGCTCATTCTGACAGCAGACAAATTCTTCATATTTCTGTACAAGTTCATCTGATGGAGGAGAAAAAGGGAACTTAAGGTGTGTTCTTGTCTTTTTTGCTGAACTACATCCAAGTTACACACATGCACAATAGTTTATGAGATCCCTTATCTCTTAGTCATTGCTTCAGTTTTGGGCCATAAAGGAGCTGGAAGAAAATCAATTTGAAATAAGACCTTCAGGCAAGATCAATGTTATTAGTTTTAATATAGGTCTATGGAGAAAATGGTACAGTTTGCTTTTCTTGGTTATTTGACTTATAATTTCAGTAGAAATTCAGACTGAAGAATGTGGTGCATCTAAAAAGAACTTACGTAAGTTGACGGAATAAATCCAGCAAGTTAACAAAATGTACTAAAAAATACATCTGGCTCAAGAAATCCATAAGCCCCAAAAGATGAGAGGCTGGGACAGTACCCAAGGAAGGCAACATATTTGCTGCCCTACTCTTCTGCTCCTCCTCTTGCAGCTGCCAAGGACACAACAGTGGGATTGCACCAGACCCCCTTGGTTTGAGACAGCACCACCAGTCCTGTGTCCCTGTGCAATTAGGAACTGTTATACCAAGCCATTCCTATGAGCTTTATAAAAACAAAACCAAAGAGAAAGCAACCCAGTGATGCTCAGGCTCCTGAGAACCTGTTCACCTTGTGCTCTGGCTGTTGTGGCTCCCTGTTCTGCAGACAGCACCAGGAGCTGGCCAAGCTCCTGCTTCAGCTGGTCATTCTCAGCCACGAGGGCAGCGCGGTCACGTTGCAGCTCCTGCTCAGCCACCATGAGACAACTGATCTGCCGCTTTTTCTCTTCCACTTCCAGCCTGTGTTCCTGCTCCAGGTCTTTATACTTCACCTCCAGTTCAGCTTGTGCTCTTCTTGCCTCCTCCAGCTGTTCCAAGAGACGCTGCACCTCCTCCTGCAAGCGATGGGAAGACAGCTTCCTCTCAGCTATTTCCAGCTCCATCTGCTCCCTGAGATCCTGAGACTCTTGTCTCTCTGCATCTAGCACATTCCTCATGGAGCTTAGATCCACTGCCATCTTCTGGCACTGATCTCGGAGCATCTGTAAAGTGACATAGAAACTGATTTATCTCTCTACTCATTCAATACCTTGACAAAGTGAAGTACCTGAGTTATATTTTAAGATTTCCATTGAATCCTTTTAAAGTATCTGAGTAGCAGAAAGGAGGCAACAAATACATCAGAAACCAATATTTGTTGGAAAGAAACTGCCTTACTATTTGCAAACTGCAATAAAGCAATGCTGGGAGAAACAACTCCTTATCATTTTGGTAAAGGAAAGTCTTGATTTGGTGAAGGGAAATTTAGAAAAAAGAAACAATAGAACAGTGGCCACAAATTCGCTTTTAGAAGAAAGCAAGCTTCCCAAAAGAGGAAGAACTCAACAACTATGGAGTTCAAGTAAAAAAAAGAACAAAAGTGTGTATATGAAAGGGGAATGCTGAAATATGAACCTGGAGATAACAAACTGAGTGGTCCACACAGTGCTCCTTGCTTTAAGACAGATCTCAGAAGGCTGGTCGACACTGGCCAGAGATTTAAGTGGACCAAGAAACAGAAACAGACCTTACACTTCCCAAACTCCTCTTGTCAAACTTCCTCATCCTGGATCTGCAGACAGTCAGTACAGCTAATTTCGGGAGGAGTCTCCTGAGGAGCTCCTTTTAAGTTATGGGTAGGAAGAGAAGCTTTAGCCACCTGGCCTCAAGTTGGTATGTATACCAAGCCTCCTTTAGACAACAGAATGTGTATCAGGGAAGTCAAAGACACCGAGGAGGACTCAGGGGACCCCAACAACCAATCTCATGAAGATATCCATGTCACCACCCCATGAAACACTCTGCTGAGCAATGCGATTGGTAGTGAGTACAAGTCAGCTCACTAGGTTCTTCATCGCTTCCTGGTAGTAAGAGGACCCACTGCTGTGCCTGTCTGGGACGCACTGAAAAAGGAAAATACATGGGGCTCAACATGTAAAAATGATCCAAGTGAGGTCCAGCGCTAGGCTGGCTGGAGATCGTGCAGCCTATGAACATGACACTGATCTAGTGTAAGTTTCTTCTAAAGGGATAGAGAATTTTCAGAAGTTTAGATGTTGGAAAAATGAAAAAACACTCATCCTCTACCTGCAAACCCACCTTTTAAGAGGTTGTGTACTAAACCCTCTCTCAAGGAGCACATGTATATATAGTTATATATGCACAGACTTGATCTCATCCTCTTCATGCTCCAAAATGGCACAGTGAGAGCCAATTCCACTCCAGAAGTTGTGTCACCAGACAAGCAAGATATACTGAAGAATATCTGTTTCCGCTCTCATCTGGCCTGGATACTGCAGTCCAGGAACACTGAGGCTACAGGAGCACTGTGTTAGGCACTTCTGCCCTTGGCAAAAGATTGTGTATTTGGTGGCTTTGAAAGTGCAGTGAGCAGTGTGAGTACGGATAGATGCAATCTCTGCACCTGCCCAGAACCCAGATCACTAGAGATGGCAGCTGCAGCACCCCATTGATAAGCTGTGCACACAGAACTGCAGCTCTAACACCTGACCTGAAGGAGGCCCCAGCAGATTTCAGGATGGAAACCTGGCATCAGAAACAAGTTAATCTGGTAACCTCCAAGCTCCTGACAAAGGCCCTGTCCACCACACACACGTGACAGCAAAGCAATAAAAAGCACACGCAGGTACCTGGTTTTGTTGTTCAGCAGAGTGTAACTCCTGCTGCAGCAGTTCTACCACCTGAGTTCGTCCCAGCAGAGCTGCCTCCTGCTCCTCGAGCTTCCTCTGGAGTGTGCACAGGTTCTATGATAGAGAAAAGGCTATTCCAGAACTGGGGAGGCTCACACAAGACAAGCAGATTCCCTGGTTTCATCCATACACCTGGTTTTCGTAACACAGTTACTTTAATAGCCTGAATCAGTTCATTTTTGCTGACACCAATTCTGGAGCCCTGGTGCAGTATGAAGAGCTCACCATTGCTTTACAAATAGGGAACTGGAGCACAATGATTTAATACTTTTTTTTAACTGTTCTTTTCAACTGATAGCAAACCAGCACATTGAAGCTAGAACTCAAGGCCCAAACTAGCATTCCAAAAAACTCCAAACAATCAATTCATCTCTCTTCTCAACCCTTTTGAGTTACTTCAATGAGAACTGCTCTCTCAGGGTGTCTTCTGGTAAAATTCTTTTCCTTCTTCTTCACATAGAAAGATTTCTATATCAAATATACCTGTTGCATCTCTACTTCCACATCCGACTGGGCTACCATCTTGAGCAATTCAGCTTGATGCTGGTGCTCCTGCTCTTTCAGGAGAGCTTCTTTTTCCTGAATCACTTCTTGCAGGGAGCTCAGCTAAAAAATAAGCCATAAAATAAAAACGAGTCAACAAGGTTATGAGTCTGACAGACACAGAGGCACCCGCATATTATGTGTGTGATGAGGTTTTCAGCTTGACAATCCTATATGACAGCTTGGTCAAAAGGTATCTTTATCCTACTAATATATGTATAACAACTGATAATATTTCAGACCTCAGAAAGCAAAAAGCTTAGAATTTCATCTACAAATGTGCTGAATAATAAAATGTACGATTACTATATAATTAGCAGTTCATAAAACTCCTGGGATTTTATTTGTGTAGGATGCAGCCCAATTCACAGTTCAAAAGTTAAACCTGCAATTTAGAGTATTAACAAAACTATTTCCATAAATAACTGCAACACACCATACCAGCTGTTACATCCTGTGATAAGCAGTTCCCCTGCACACCCAGAGCAGAACACAGCCTGGCAGCTGGAAGAACAATGCCCCAGCTACTGCAAAGCCCAGTGCAGAACCACAAAGGGAGGCAGAGAACCCAAAGTCAGAGGAAGGGACTATTTCTGCCTTCTCAGAGAGCCACCGGGCCCATTGCCCAAGGGTGAAACCCATCACTTAGCTGTGGAGCACCTTTTGCAACTAGGGTGGTTCTGGCCTGGGAGTTGGAGGATGTACTAATGGGGGGAAGGTGAAGAGCATTTGGAGATTGGGAAAGACTTGTGGAATATCCAGAGAAGGAACAAAAGGCAGGGAAATTGACTGGATGATTTGAGGAGGAACAAAAATGAAAAGATAGAGGCCAAGGGAGTTAAAAACCACTTGTTCTCTTCTATCATACTCGTGTAAGTGGTGGGGTGGGAAACACACAGACTGATGAATAGGAAAAACTTCCATACCTCTGTTCCATACTTGATTTCAGCATCTTTCAGATTCACTTTGGCTAGAGTCAGCTGTTCCTTCAAGTCCTGAACAATCTCCTCTTGCTCCCTGAGCTGCTCTTTCAGTACTTTCACTTCTTCTTTGTGCCCTTGTCTTGTATTTTCATTATTCTGACATTGTAAGAGGAAAGAAGTGGGGAGAAGAGAAACAGGAGAAGGTAAACTTGTCAGTTAATTAAAAAAACCCACTAAACTAGTATGCTACTGCACTCTTGCCTCCTAACCAATGCTTATTTCTAATACATTGCTTCATTTCTTAACTTTACATTTCCTTTGTTTCTTTCAATGAAGTTGTCTTATGTTAAGTAACTATTTTCCCTACTTCTGTGTAGATACGTACAAGATACCTTTAATTGGGAAGTGTCAAATCACTTGGAACAGCTGATTGTCTGTGACTGCTTACCATATAAACTAAGGTAGATTAGATGATTAAATACAATATAATACATAATTTATGGTATGATCACCTTGATTTGTGGGGCTTTTTAACATCACAGATTTCTCTAATACCAGAAATTAAAACATTTTTTAAATTAGATATAGAAGAATATCCTCCATGTGAGAAACAGGCAAACATTAAACATTCTAGGACACCACAGCTGTGCTTCAGACCTGAGTGGGGTCCCTGAACCCACAGCTGTGCTTCTCACCTGTGTGAGGGCAGGTTCAGCCCATCACCTGTCACTGAGCAGGACAAACACCCTCTACGTTCTCATCTCAGCACTCCCATCTACTGCAAGCACTCCGCGCTGGGTATATTTCATATGGCATATACACAAAATGCATCTCTTCCCTTTTACTTCTGCCAGGTATTGAGTCAAAGATCACCAATAACACAGGGATTCTATGCAGTATTTATGTCCTTAAACCCATTGAAAAATTTATGAAGGCTTTTAGAAGGACTTGTAAGTCAGCGTAATAAGAATAAGTAAGAGGTTACTGTTCCTCAAAAGACGTTTCCCCTACAGGGACGGTGTTTGGCAGTAGGTAGAACAGACAGACAAGAAAGCTTCAACTGCACTTAAGTTTAGAAACAGAACAGGACAGAAATAGAAAGAACAGAAATGCAGGAAGCTCTAAGAAGCCAGGGATATACATAACTTATAATGCTGAGGCAGAGCAGTTGCCAGGGGGCAAGATGTGTGGATTAGTTTGCTTACTTGTAATTAGCTTTCAGGATTGACTTTTACGGTCAAACTTGGAAAAGCTTCTTATAAAGTCCTTGCACACTGGCCATTACACAGAGTGCCGCAACTAAGGGCAGTAGCATAGCCACAAAGCTCCCACAGCTCAAGCTTTCAAATATTATGTTTTTCCAAAACGTATAAGCTTTTATATCTAAACATAGTTTACCTTTACCCACTGTAAAAGTTTAAGAGGAGCCTCAATTGTTCTGTATACAAGTACCATCTAATAGAAAGATATAAGCGGATATCTCCATTCTTCTCAAAATAAGGCACTCTGCTAAAAGCCCAGGAAGTACTAGTACTAATTAGATATTTAAAATACAGCCTTCCCATGGGGCCCAGGTTATGGATAGGGAAAAACCAAGCACTTTGCTAACATTCTATACTTCAGCACGACATGCAACCCTAATCTAAATTTTTCATCTTCACATGACAGGGTATCTGTCTAGGAAATAACACCATTACTGATCGATACCATGTCCATTGGAGACTGTCTCAACACCTCATTCCTCTAATTAAAAGGCCATTTTTCCTAATGTCTAATTTATACTCATCCATTCACCTGCACTACCCTTTCACTTTAACTGTTCTTCCACTTTCTTGGTGCACACCTTCCTCATACAACTCCAGAATGAAATGGTATTTCCTGACACTGGCTGACTAAACAACCAAGATGTTCGAGTGTCTCATCACTGTAGCTGCCAACACAACAGCAGAAACGCAAGTCTTATGCTGCTCTTAGAATTGATCTCTCCTGATTCCAAGTGAACAGAACAAGACAACACTCCACACAAGGCTTTGCTACTATCAGTATAATAGTTAGAAGGGTAACCACCCTGTATAAAAAAGAGTAGGCCTCTTTATAAAACCTAAATCACACTGATTTCTGATTTCTGATAAGCTCTCATTTTACCTTCTTCAACTGGTAAATTTGAATTTGAATCACGAGTCCTCAACAGCAAGTCTACACAAAGTAAGGTAGCAGCACACAGCTGTTACACACACATGCTGCACAATAAGCTAAAAAAGAGCCTCAGCAGCAGGAGAGCAATGCCAGGTGACACAGATGAATGGTCTCCACTGGCCTCTGCAGGCAGGAAATGTGGTTCATAGCCTCACAGTATACAGTGGCAGGACACCACAAGTGCTTGATAACGCACTTGTTAAATTTTGCTTTATTTTTATATTAGGTCAATCCTCAAGATCCTCCAGTTCTCCGTGTATGAAAACCAAATGCTGCTTTACATTGAGAAAGAGTCTCAAGATGGTATTGCAAAAGGAATTGCAGCAGCACACTTCTATGATTTTATGATGCTCTCCATCAAAAACAGTCATCACAAGTCATAGAACTAATCTTCATTTCATTAGTAGCCACCTCTCTCCTGACGGCTCTCACACTAACCTTTTTATGTTTACTTTGATATTTTAAATTTATTTTCAGTGGTGAAATAACCTTAATCTTCTCTCCTTTAATGAACATCACTGGATGTTTTGCATTCTGTTTGGACTTCTATCCCATTTCCGTTCCTTAATATAACTAACTTTTTAAAGAAAACTATGTGGCCAGCAGAACAACATTAAGTTTTCAAAAATTACCAGCTCCAATGGGAGTTTCTAACTAGTAGCTAACAGCTTCTTTAATGTCTTGGTTCCCCTCAGTTTTTACCTAGGGTTACACAATCATGGCTTGTCAACCATAAAACTTTGTGGTGGCTCAGGAAGTTACCCAGCTGGAAAATGTATTCATATTTATTTTTTTATATTTAAGTTACTGCCTTTCAATTTTAATGACCTCCTTGTTCTTGTAGCCAACCTTTGCTATACTCACATGACAGGTAACACTTTGAAACTCACAGCTCAGACAGACACACAATTCCTGCAGGAAAGAGCTTGGCTACAATGGATTACCAAAGTTATGCAAAGGGAAACTGGCCCATGCCCTTGAAGGGATCAAGTTGAGCACTCCAAGGACATCTGCAGTACAAGGAAGCAGGACAGACCAGTTTCCTACAGCACAGGCAAAGACACCCCTGTGGGAACTATGAACATCCTATAGGACCTGCTGGCTCACTGGGACCTGAAACATCAGCACCACCAGGTTATCCATAGAAGCTCCATCTTTTAAATGACCCTGTTCTCCTGACCTTGGGATGTTCCTGCTCTTCTGATAAGGTCTGTGCAGGCAGTGGTGATCCTTTCCCTGTCAGCTCCTCGATGCGTTTGTTCAGAGCAGCCAGTTTGGCTTTGGCCTGAAGTTTAAGTTTCATCAGCTTCGCATTTCCAGCCTCTCGCTCTTCCTGTAAGAGAAGGACATAAACTGACTGCACCTCAGCCTCCTGCTGTCACCCAGGAAGCTCCACTTGGAGAAGTTATACAACTTGCAGTCTGTCAATTCTCTGTCCAACCCTGCCTCCCTAGTAACAGCATTATTTAAAACATATCCACAAAACAAATTTGTTCTGAAACACTACACAGAACGAAACTGTAGCACGTCCTTTCAAGTGGCAGAGCAGCCAGGGTACAGAGTTCAAAGGAAACCAGGGACTGGCTTGCAAAGAAAGCTGAAGCACCATCTTAATCTTGGTCACCAGAGAAGAAAATGATACCTTCAGCACAGTTTCTTTTTGCTGGAGCAGAGCATCCTTTTCTCGGATCAAATCCTTCAATTGAACAACCAGCTTTTCTGTTTGGGCCAGGCGCTCCAACAGCTCCTCAGGTGGCTCCTCCATGCTTTCTGCTTCTGGCTCCAAAGCTTGTATCTGCAACAGTGAAACAAGTACTCTGAAGGAAAAAACTATTAACAGCCTGCAGCAGAGCATCCAAACAATACCTTCAGCTCCACTCCTAAATGCTGCGCTCTGGTCCCCGCAGGCATTTCATGGAGACTGCAGGACTACACAGTTAGGTGAAACCAGGAGGAAAGCTGAGGGTATCCGTGAGCCAATACACAAAAGCAAAGAGTACCTTGCTGAACACCATAGTTCAGAGCAAATCCAAAATGAGGGGCACCCTCACACGCTGTCCACTGTCTCAGTACCAAAGGGCAGCACAGACATGAAGCCTTCCACTGTCACCCAGTCATGCAGAGCTCCCCTTTCTGCTACACATAATCACTAGTACTCTTACAAGTCTTTCTTCACCATAACTTTAGTTTGTTTTCTAGGATTACCTTGAGATGTGGAAACTGAAGAGGTTATGGTCTGCCTCACAAAAGTGTTAACTTAAGAGGTGAGGAATACAGGAAAAGCAGAGTGGAACAACAGCTCAGTCTAGAGAGCAAGGAAGAAGCAGGAGGCAGTTCTAACTTCAGCCTAATGACTCACCCTCCCCAAACCAATAGTCGGTAAGAACTGAAAGTCTTTAGATAACCCTGTACTTACAGCAGCAGAAGGTTCAGTAACTGCATCTCCATCCTCCCCTGACAGCTCCTGTAACACAGTACTTGCTAAACCTGACAAACGGCTCAGCATCTTCAGCCTAAAACAAAACCAAGAGTCAGAATACAGAGTCAAAACTGCTAAAAAGAATGAGCCCCTTCCATGCTGGTCTCTAATGTTCCAGCAGTGAGCAGGCTTGCAGGGAGTATGTCTCCACTGCCAAGAGAGAAAAGCCAAAGTAAAGCCTCAGGAATAAAGAAACGAACACATTAACAGAAGCAGTCAGACTCTCCGAACATAAAAGCAGATGATGTGGTGGTGTAAAGATACAAGAGGATTCCTTCACCACTCTACATGTATGATTGAAAAACACATTTTTATACCAGATGTCAAGGCATCCTCATAGTTCGTTCTTGATCTTTCTTAACAATAGCATTACAGAACCATTATCTATCCAGTTTACTCAAAAGAAGGGTGATTCTTCAATGAAGTCACTTCTTTACAGGCCAAACATGGCCTGCAAATACACAAAAGCAGCTTTCTGCTAATAAGTAGTGGGGATGATGAACTCAGCCCTGATGTTTGCTAAGCAGATGCAAGTGTGTTACATTAGAGAGATGATGAGACCTCAGCACCTCACATATGGGACAGGACAGGACTTTGACATAGGGCAACAATCTGGAGAGGGCATATATTCCCTGGCTGCTGCTTAGCATACCTTCTTTCCTTTCCTTGAAATTCAGGAGCCAAAGCGATCCAGCAATAGGAAGTGAAGGAGGAAAAAATACGCAGCAGCAAACACAACTTGCCATTTTGGGGAGAGCAGTAAATTAAATTCTCCATTATTAACCAAGATGTTGGGATGCAAGCCACCTCAATAAATTCACCAAATTCTAATGAGAAGTTGACAAGCCAAAGTGTAGACCTGTCAACCAGAAGGATCTCGACAGGCTGGAGAAACAGACGGATAGAAACATCCTGAAGGTCAGAAAAGGCAAACAAATACAGAGCTGGGAGAAGATTGTGAGTGGTATAGGCTGTGGAGCAACTGGCTGCACAACTGTGTTGCAGAAGACAACTTCAAGGTGCTGGTGACCAAGCTGGGCACGAGCCAGCAGCATACTCACAGCAAAGCTCAGCTGTACACTGAGCTACATTGGTAGGACTGCAGGCAGCAGGTTGAGGGAAGCAACTACTCCTTTCTATTCAGCACCTGTAAGACTACATTTCAAGTACTGGGCCCACTTTCAAGCTCCCTGGTACACAAAAATGACAGGGACAAACTGAATCAAGTACAGCAGAAAGCCCCCAGGATGATTGAGAGTTGGGTTACCAGCCATAGGGAGAGTCTATGAATGCTGGGCTTGTTCAGCCTGGAGAATGGCAGGTGAGGAATGGAATGCAATCGCTGGCCTCCCTATAGCCACTGATGAGGTACCTAAAGACAGCATCACACACTTCTTACAAGGCCCACAGCAGATGGACATGAGGCAGAGGACACAAGCTGCAGCATAAGCAATTTCAATCAGAAAAAAATTGCATAGGGAAGATGTGAAAAATACTGGATTAGGCTCATAGCAACCCAATCTGACTGACATTAGACATGCTAAGAGCAAAGGATTTGACCAACTGAACTCCCAAAGTACCTTAAGAATCATAGTATCATCATTCTAGTGTTCTCTGAAGACATCTCTTAACAGAAAGGCTACAGATCTGTCCATGCCTGTAAATGGCAAAATCATTTGCACGAATACATACAGAAGCTCCAGTAGTGCAAGATGAAGTCAGGCAAGCTCACATTAGCCATAAGATCAAGTTTACATTACTACAATTACCTCCATCGAATGAAATTTTTAAATACGATGACATGTCTCTGCCTCACTGGAAGTAGGCTTATGAAGCTGGCTACACTGATTCACTCATTCCTGATCTCTTTTGTCTTAGTAGGCAAATCTTGGCTCTTAGATTGCAACTTAAAAGTGTGGAAATACTGACAATGGAGAGAAGCAGATCATTACTTTTCTGCAGCAGTCACACCTTCTAACCATCTGATTTTGCAGAAGCAGAAAATGCCACTGTGCACATGAGAGCAGAAACAGCACAAAAGGACATGTGAACACCAACCTGCTTTATGCTCCCAGGAGTTCACAGGTCTGCTTACTCAGTAGTAAGGAGGTTTCCAAGGCAGAGCAGTCACACATAGGCCATTCATGCCATTCCTTTTCATCCCTTGGGTGCTGACAGTTTGCATGAACCAAGACTCTTGATGGAGAGAGAAGAGAAGAAGAACACAAAAAGAATAGGAAAATAAATTATCCAGTAGTAAAGAAATAAATTCATCCTACACAGTAAACTCCAGGATTGTTACAGTCGGTCACTTGCAATAAGCATAAAAAATGTGCTCTGTTTGGAAACCTGGATTTCTCCTGTTCTTGCAGAGACATGCCCTCGTTTCTCACACTGCATGACATGAGATTAGTCCCTTCAGCTGACAGAATGAAATGCTCGAGCAGCAGTCAGTGAAGCAAAAAGATGTGCAGCAAGAAGCCAGGCCTCAGACAGGCTTCTGCAAAGAGCTCCAGGGGATGCAATTCCTTCAGAAGCAGTCAGAACACCAGGACTGTCCATGTTCTGCACCAACACAACAGTCAGACATGCAGACATCCACTGTACCCAGAATAGGTATGGAGGGCTCAGCAGCTATCTGCATGCTGCAGGCATCACAATTTCAAGCATGCATGCCTGCATTATGTTGAGAAAATATTCCTTGGCCTTTGTCTAGGTTGGCTGCATTAACTCGATACTTCACTCAGGCTAATACGCCTTGATGGGTTTGACTCACAGTCAGCCTCCTCAAAATAAAAACAAAGGAACTGATGCCTGTCTGCAGCTATTTGCATGGACATGGACTTTAATAGCCTGAGCTCAAGTCCTAGAGATTTCACATCTTTCGAACTCATTTTTAAATTATATTCTCAACTCAGCTGAATATGGCAAGGGATGTGAATGAGGAACAAAAAGTGATTCTATAATACCAAAACCAGCAACAGGTTTGCTGTGTATAGCAAACAGGGAAAACATGGGCCTACTGCTCTGAATCCCTCAGAACACTTGCCTGGAAAGCAGCTCTGCAGAGAAGGGCAACTGATCCTAAGCTATCAATGCACCCTCATGGCAAAGACCATCCTGGGCCGCACTGGGAGCATTATCAGGAGGAATGTGATCCTTCCTCTCTACTGAGCCCTAGTGAGGCCACTGTCTGAAATACTGTGTACAGTTCTGGGCTCCCCAGAACAAAAGAGGTGGGAACCTGCTGGAGAAAATTCAGTGAAGGACAACAAATAAAAGGCTCATGGAGGGTCTTATCACAGAACCCCGGAATGAGTGAGGTTAAGAGGTCATCTGGTCCAAACTACCTGCTCAAACGGACCACCCAGACCCAGCTGCCCAGGACCACTGTGCAGGCATTTCTCCAAGGACAGAGGCTCCACAACCTCCCTGGACAACCTGGGCCAGTGCTTAGTGACCCACACACTGAAAAAGCACTTCCTGTTCATCAGGGGAACCTTCTGTGTCTCAGCTCATGCTCATGACTTCTCATCCTGATGCCAGACACCACATTGTAAAGAGCCTGGCTCAGCCTTCTTTGAATCCTTCCCGAGAGCAAATCCAGGAACAAGCATAACACGGCTTTAAATTCTGTCCCAAAGCCAACAGTCTGTACACAGGGTGGTGGCTGTCCTATGCATTAGCCTCAAGGACTTGTGGCAGGAATATCCTGGCTTTATATAATGCTGGCCAATTTCCCCACAAACACAAGTAGACAAACACAAAAGGACAGAGGTTAGTCAGTGTTCCACTGCCTCACCCCAAGAGAGCAAACAGTACACCTCTCAGAGACAAGACTGGTGCTCTCTCAGGCTCACACTGGGGTGTGGATTCCCATCTTTGTAATGAACAGCAGAGCACAAGGAACCTCACTGTGCTCACGATGTGAGCCAGGATCCTCTGTGTGCTAGCTGTAGTTGAAAATAACCTTTTGCTCACCATTCCTGTGACTAATGAACTTACGCAGGGGCATTTCACTTTGAATCCTGGGACTACCAGCAGTTGTCTGGAAGAGGCTCCTTTCCTCTGAAATACTTTTCTCATCCTGACCCAAACAGCCTCAGCCCACTGAAAATGACAGCACAGCCTGCAGTAAGTAGGGCATAAATCAGGCGTTTCTATCCCGAGGTATCAGCGACAGCAGAGAAGTGGTTTTCCCTAATTTATTCTATCCTAAGTTTATTATACATAAACGAAGTTAGTTCCTTGCGTTTCCTTCTTTTGAAATCAGACAAGCACTGAAGGCATTGCTGCTGCCCACAAGCCCCGGAGCAAACCTCTCACACCATGCAGGGGGACTCCGAGAGCGACCAGGACCGGCGGGGAGCCCCGGAGCGCCGCGGCTCCTGCCCCGCGGAGGGGGCGGGCAGCCCGAGGGGCCCCGAAAGCCGCGCAGATGTTACCGGGACAGCGCGGGGAAAGAGGAAAGCCCGCCCGGCCCTGCCCGCTGCCCCGAGCCGGGGAGCTGCGAACCCGCCCCGGCTCCGCGGCCCGAGGCACCGCCGAGAGCCGGGCGGCGGGACCCGCGGGCCGCACCCGGCACGGGGACAGCACCGCAGGCGAGGGGGTGGGCACTGACCTGCCGCACGGCGGGCAGGCGGCGCCGAGGGGCAGCTGGGGCCGGCCGCCGAGCCCCGCACAGCCCCGCTGCCGCCGCACCGCTCCCGCCGCCACCTCAGCACCGCAACGCAGCGCCGCCGCCTCCGCCGCTTCCGCCCGCGGGGCGGCCCCACCCCCCGGGCGGGACAGCGACCAGTCACCTTACGGAGAGCGGGGGACAGACGTGGCCGCCAGCTAATGGTGCCGGAGCAGCAGGCGCGGCGCCGCCGCTGCCCTGCAACATGGCACAGAGGCACCAATCCCCGAGCGGGCCTCGGGGCCCGCCCTATGCCGAGGCAGCGGCCAGTCGGGAGCGGGCTCCGCGCCAGGGGCGGGGCGCGGCCGGCTCGGGCTGCCGCCCATTCCGCGCTGGGAGCGCCCGAGGCGGGGCCCGGGCACCGTCTGGTTTGGACGGAACTGGCCTATAAGGATCATCCGCTGCTGTCACCCCCACCTCCCAGCACAGTAAGTTGTCCCAAGCCCCGTCCAACCTGGCCTTGGACGCTTCTGCAGGTGCCCAATGCAAACCTGCCCTCGTGCCACAGTTACCCTTTTAGGGCACCACAGCTCTTGACAGAAAAAGATTTTTGTCTTCTAAGCTCCCTCTACATATGGAAAGGCTGCAATAAGGCCTCCCCAGAGCCTTCCCTTCTCCAGGGGAGCCCCCCCAGCTCTCCCAGCCTGGCTCCATCCCAGAGGGGCTCCAGCCCTGCAGC
>JAWWEU010000040.1:834-14245 GCA_035583155.1 Acropternis orthonyx | reverse complement strand
TCTGGACTCTCTCCAGCAGCTCCACGTGCTCCTGCTGCTGTTCCCAGGGCTGGGGCAGCTCTGCAGGGGGGTCTCACAAGAGCAGAGCAGAGGGACAGAATCCCCTCCTCCCCTGCTGCCCGAGCTCTGGGGGCTGTGCACACTGCCAGCTCCTGTCCAGTTTTTTGATTTTTTTGAGTCATTCTCAACTCTCAATCCGTTCAGCTCCTAGCCTGTACAGGTACTAGGGGGTGCCCCCAGCCAGGTGTAAGGCAAGGTTTCATGGAGCCTGAGCAGCACAGTTCCCTGGCTGTGTGTGCATTCAGATGCACCCGTATTCCTGCTTCTGATGGGGCCATGTAGTCCCATCCTGGTATGGCCACAGGCTCTGTTCTGAGTTCACAAGGCCTTGGCACAAGACTTGCCAGGCCTGTCTGAATTTTTCATGCCCTGCCTGCAGCTTTGTTCTCTTGGTTTAGTTGTGAGAGCAATTTCTCTAATGTCAGGAGTCTATGGCTAGTTTATTTTGCTTATTTGTATGGTGCAACCATCATTTTAGATAGCTAGAAATAGCAAGCAGTTATTCTAGGCAGAAGGAGATATTTTCAACTCTAACACGTGCATATGTGAGTCTAAGTGGAAGGAAAGAGAAGAAAGGGGAAAAAACGGAAAAGAAAAGAGGATAAAGAAACCATTAGCAAGAACTTCCAGTGAAGGACTCCAGATGTTGACAACTTGCCATGGACACTCCTCTCCCCCCTGCAAGCAGCTGAGTGAACTACAGATCTTAATATCCAGAGGAACAGCAGGCAGGTGAGTGTAACATCAGAAAAGGCACAGAAACAAAGCGTGGGTGTCGCAATTTTAACTGGATTATTGCTACTAGGGCAGCTTTTTTCTTGTATATAAGTACTTGGCCTACATTATTTTTCTTTGCTTTCTGTAATTAAATGTAGGTTAATAATGACTCTTGAACTAGACTTAAAATTTCTATTACACTGAAAATAAATTTTGGCCTTTAATATATATGTAAAGTGGTGTAGTTGATTCTCTAGAAGGAAGGGATGGAGCATCCAAAAGGACCTGGACAGGGTAGAGAAAAGGGCCCATGCCAACCTCATGAAGTTCTACAAAGTTAAATGCAAGGTTCTGCACTGGATTGTGGCAATCCCAAACATAGATACAGGCTTGGTGACAAGTAGATCGAAAGCAGTCCTGTGGAGAAGGACTTGGGGATCTTAGTGAATGAAAAACTGAATATGGACCAGCAGAGTGTGCTCACAGCCCAGGGAGCCAACTGTATCCTGGACTCCATCAAAAGAAGCATGGCACCAGGTCAAGAGAGTAGATTTTCCCCCTCTACTACTTGACTCTACCTGCTTCAGTGGAAGGTGACCCTGCCTATGGCAGGGGAGTGGAATCCAATGATCTTTAAGGTCTCTTGCAACCCAAACCATTCTGTGATTCTATGAACATCTATCAGTGGGAAATACGTACAGTGGCTGGACTTAGACATCCAGACTACCCAGGAGCTGGCTCCTGATGCCTGGTCTCCCCAGCTGCTGGCGTATGGATATGCCAGACTCCCAAGGCACACAAGCCCCCTCAGTCGCTGGTATAGAGTCCCTTGCACACACCAACATACAAACAGACATATGTACTGTGGGTCCCTCCAGTACCTGCGATGAGGCTCACAGCACGGAGCTGTCTCCTGCATGGAGAAACACACAGACAAGTGGGTCTCCTTCAGCCTCACACCTTCAGTCACCCCTGGGCCTTCCAATAGGCAGCTATTCCAGTGATCTCACTAATGGAGACATACACACAGCTGGTTCCCAAAACTCTTAATCTATATGCTGTCTTGTCTGGCTTGATATTCACTAGTGATCATAGACTGACATAATCTCACTCAATCCAGCTGTGGGCACTTAAATCCCTGTGCCCACATATGTCCAGAGCACAGCACTGCACAGCCAGAAAAAAAAAAGAGGTAGAAAAAAGAGGTAGAATTGTTAGAAGACCAGAAAGACTGTGCTGATCAGGCATAGGGTATGGTTAGACATTCATAGTAACCAGCACCCTTGTGCATGCAACCAGCCCCTTATATCCACTTTCCCTCCACTTTCCCATGCTTGTTCATCCCCAAACACCTAGACCCGTCCCTTTCCCCACCTTTTGTTCCTTCCCTAAACATCCTGTTGTGAGTCTTGTGCAATCAGTCCCAGGTGCTTTTCCCCTGCACCCCACAGTGTTTTTCATGCCCCCAAGAAGTACCCACTCAGTCTGCAAGGTACCCTGACAACCTCTCCCATTGACTCACCATGGTGGTGTCACATCTAGGCCCATGGGGCTGATGGCGTCCCTGTGACAGACTTAGAAGGAGCTGGAACAGGGCCTTCATTTCTCTTACTGGGTTCCCCTGCCTGTGGTTGTCTTTCTGCTGCTTTCTCTTTGTACAGATGAGCCTTTCATGAGTTGACTGCAGATCTGTGGTGATTCTGGGATTAGCCAGGCCAGGGCATTACTTGGGTTTCCCTACCTGCCATTGTTCCTCTGTACCCCTTTGTGTGCATGGGGCTGAGGGTTTCCCCACATAGTCTCACTCATACTGGGCCACTTCTGTGCCACTTTGTGGTCCTCCTCACCCAGTTATTCAACATGTCTATTTGAGAAAACAGACTCTCAAATCCAGTTAGAGGAGCAGATCTTTACTTAACCTCACATCCCACATCTTGTAGCCATTTCCTCTTATCTTCAGGTATAATTATATCAGTGTTAAAAATGGGGTAGTCTACCAAACAAGTATAGCTCCCAATGCCAGCGTCTGATTAACCTTCTCACCTTTCCTGGTTTAGCTCCCAAAATAGAAGTAATTTGCTAGATTATCTTGCATCTATTTTAAGAAGACTGTATCATTGAAACTTTCTGGTTTGTAAATCAGCCTCTAAGCAGATTAATGTTTATAATTGGCTTGTGGAAAGTTAGATCCCTCACGTAACTGACATTAGTGTTGAACGTGGACTGGAACAGACAAGCAGTGCTGTGAAAGCCACAGGAGGAAGAGGATCATTCCTGTAGCATCATTATTCTGACCACAGATACACATGGGAAACAATAGCAGCTCCACAGTGGATGATCTACAGGCTGTCGAGATCCACCACTGGTACAAGAAGTTCATGACGGAGTGTCCTTCTGGACAGCTGACGGAGCATGAATTTAAGCAGTTCTTTGGGCTTCGAGGGCTGGATCCAGAAGCCAATAGGTACATTGAGCAGATGTTCCGCACATTTGACATGAACAAGGTGAGTTCTATGGCAAGGAATTAATTATCTCGTGCTGCTTAAAAGTGAGCCAACTCCTGCACTGCTAGAGTCCTCACTTTTCTCTCACAAACATTGGTGTGGAAAGCTGTAGAGAGATGCTAATGTAAAGTAGTAAATGCAAAGAACAAATGACTGTACATAGATAATGACATAGATAGCAACCATAGGTAATAACACCTGATTACTAACTACCTTTTGCAAGTTCATCTTTGAATTTTGAAAAAGTCCTTATTGCGTATTATTTGACTGGGCCTTGTTTGACTGTCAAAGTGGTAGTTTCATTATTCTTTTTCTTACATGTTCTTATTATGCAAAAATATATCTGTATGAGATCGTAGAGACCACAGGAATCAGACAGAATAGAAATCATTATAGCATTCACAGAGGAGTAATCTCCAGGTGTTTGGCAGCTGAAATGAGCAGTGTATGGGCAGATAACGCCTGTGGCTCTCCTGGGTGCCAGATGTGCTGCATAGAACAGGAGCAAAGGGTGGGGAGGGTTCCTTTCTGGGGCAGGAGACCACTGGTAACAAGCAGTAGCCCCCATAATTCCTTTAGGTATGCAGTGGCCCTCACTTCTGCTTGCTTTTTATCCATATATACTTCAGCCTATCCTTGCAGGCTTGTAATCTCAATGACAAAGAAATTTGTCTTCGGGAAAATTCAGCTTTGCCCTCTGCTCCAAGGCTGTGAAATGGAGTCAAGGAGGGTCCAGTCACAGAGGCATGTGAACCAGGTGGGAAGTCACAGGGTCAGTCTTGAAGAAGGAAAGCCCAGGGACTGAGCAAAGGATGTTAGTTTGGACATGTGAGACAGCATAAGGAGTTAAGGAATGTTAAGGAATATTACAAAATTTTTAAAGAGAGGAGCAACCAGGGTCCATTAGGGTAGCTGAGGTCTTGCAGTGGATGTAATGACTGGAAATGACTACAAATCTCAAAAAATATCCTTCCTCATCCCAAAGTCCTCTGTGTCCAGGATGATGATAGTGATGAGAAGCAGTTTCATAAACAAAAGCAAAACCTTTACAGATTTTGCACTAGTCTTTCTTTCATGTTACCTCTCTTATTTCTTGGGATGTTTAAGGACTTTAAAATATGTTCAGGGATATGGTGCATTCCAGAGTTCTCCTGTCAGCCCTGAGTTATGTGGTAAACAATGTTTTAAGAAAACTCTCAAATTCAAACTTAGTCAGAAAAGATTAAAAGCTATCATCTAAATAAAGTGATAGTGATCTGAAGTGGAATGAAGTAAGAGGGTGGCAACTAGTGGAGATGGACCTACATCAGTTAATCTTAGTCTGTTACTACTTAGTCAACTTAATCTAAGATCCTTTAGCTCCTCTAATTAACAGGTACAAGAAACAAGAGCACCCAGAGGAAGGTCCATCCTGTACTAATACAGACATGATGGATGGAATCATCTGTCCTCTGGGCCTTCAGATGCTGAGAACTGTGCTGAGGACAAAGAGGATACATTTTCAATAGACTGATTCTATAAATTGCAATCATAGAATTATAGAATAGTTTGGGTTGGAAGGGACCTTAAAGATCGTCTCATTCCAACCTATGGCAGGGGCACTTTCCAGTAAACCAGGTTACTGCCAGCCCCATTCAACCTGGCCTTGAGCACTTCCAGCAGTGGGGCAGTCACAGCCTTTCTGGGCAACCTGTGCCAGGGCCTGCCCACCACCTGAATAAAAGTCCTTCCGAGAATGTAATACAAATCTCCCCTCTTTTAGATTAAAACCATTTTGACTTGTCCTGCCATGACCTACTGATGTAAGAAGCCCCTCTCCTCCTTTACTAAACCTCCCTTAGGCCCCGGAAGGGGCACTGAGGTCTCCCCAAAGCCTTCTCTAGGCTGAAGAATGAACGTGAACAGCACAGGAGATTGACAGACAGAGCAGGGACCTTGCGGTAAAACAGTAGTGCTCTGCTAGCTCACCTACATTGCCTTTTACATGTTTATTTACATCAATTCCTGAAAAGCATCTAATTTCATTTAAACACCTCAATAAATGAACGTTTCATTTTTTTGCTCTATAATTTGTTGAGGTGGTTACTTGGAATCTTTGATGGAAATAAGTGTTTTATTTCTAGTTTGTTTTTAGCCACTTCAAATTCTAGTGTTAAATCTAGGGCTTACAAACCTTTATTGTCTGGCATTTTTTCTTGCAGAAGAAAAAAGAGGGTTTTGAGTTTCTTTGTAGATTCAAGAAATGCAATGTTAAAAACCTAAATACAGAATCTTTTTCTAGTGGTCAAATCATGTTCTATGTATTTTAAAAAATATCCCCAGTCATTTTATTTTCCAGAGGATGAAGAAGAGGTCTATGGCTTACTGAATTAGCATAGTATCCCACAAAGGCAGTGCAGACTAGTACAGGAAACTTGCAGCCAGGGCTCACTGTTCTCTCCCAGCAGGCCAAAGGCTTCAGTGGACAGAGAGAGGATTGTTCACACTGCCCATGAGGAGTGGCAGGTTCCCCCACTGTAGGTGGTGAGGAGAGAGGAACCTAGACATGTAATAGATCATAACTTTAGGAATCCAGGTATTTAGTGGCCGGAGGAGTAGCATGTGTGTGTGTGCACTAAAGCTTTTTCCTAAGTCCAAGTCTCTGTGTCATTTGTTTTTCAATTGTGAATTTGAAGAGCAATGAGGTAAAACAACTCCAGCTGTAACCCCTTCAGTTTATTCCTGTCACAATTTGGTTTTCATTTTTCCACAGGATGGATATATTGACTTCATGGAATATGTGGCTGCCCTCAGCCTTGTTCTCCGAGGGAAAATGGAGCAGAAATTGCGGTGGTATTTCAAGCTCTATGATGTAGATGGCAATGGCTGCATTGATCGACATGAACTGCTCAACATCATTAAGGTGAGTCTCCAGTGGTCTGTGTTCTTTCCTCTTTCCTTAAAGACAAAAATCGCACAAGTAAAAGACTTTTTGCTGTTCCCCATACGGATGATCATGGGTGGGACTTTTAACATCATTCTTTCTTTGAGCAGCATTCCCCACCATCCCAATAATGCAATAATCAGACTTGACAGACTCTACCACCACAGCATATGTTACAGCGTAGCTAACCATGAATTTGTTTTAGCTGCCTAGCACCTAAATTGCACTTTCCAAGGTTTCAGACTGTCAGTGGCCATCTCTGCAATGTGTCCTTCATTGGTCCTTTTCCCTGTGAGAAGTTGGAGAGTTGTTCCCAGTTTGATGTTTAGAACCATCTCCTAAATATCAATGCAATAAAACATATCTGACACTCACAAATAGCTTGAAGAAGAATGATTTTGAATGGAAAACATTGTGTGCAAATAGCTATTGTGGACAGAGCTGGAACTACTGGTATAAAGATCGTTATGAATACCCCAGAATTTTGCTTCAAGTTCACATTATTTTGTAGACTGTAGGAAATTACCAAGATGCAGGAAAGATTCAATGACCCCAAATAAATTACATTTCTGAATATGAAAGGTCGGGAAATTGATTTGATAAAGATTTGAAGCGTAAGCTGTCCCCAAAAAAAAGCACTAAGATGTTAGTAATGCATTCTCATCTGGATATGTGTTTTAATGCTGGGTGTCAGAGAGACCAAAATCAATAACTGTAATAATATACAGCCTCCTACTAATAGCTTGCAATAGAAATAGACAGTGAAGCAACAGATAGCAGTAGTTGACACACAGCTCTTAAGAAACAAGTCTTGTAGGCTACGATTGGTGGCAAGCAATTTATTGCCCTTTGAATTTTGTGGGTGTAGTTCAGTGTCTTTTTTGGCAGCCTTAGGAAGTTGTTGAGGTGATACTTAATTTTAGTAAAATACCATTTGAAAACGAATGAATAAACTTACCAAATATCAAAACTAGAAAGTGAATAGTCTTAGAAATCAGTATAAGGGCTCTGAAACCACATATGTAATTGACATCTTTAAGCAAAGGAGATAATTAGGCATGGAAAGTAAAGAGAACTCTTCTCCATGTAGTTATGAATAAGAAGAATTGTAGTAAACAACAGTGGATAATACTTTAAATTTCTCGAGCCAAAAATTAATTTCTAGTGAGCTTTCAGGAGAAGCCAGACACACAGGAAGCAGTATATACATGGAAATTGGGAAAGCAAGAATAGAAATAAATGACCACAGCATATAACAAAGGAATTTCATAATGTCAAATGTAGAGGGTGTTTGACAGCGTCACTGGGGCTCAGTGGGCCATAGGGTCACCAACTGGCCCCAAGTGGATCAGTCAGAGGGATCCTGATTCTGCCATTTCTGCAGTGCCTAAACTGTACCTAAGCAGATTTAGGGTGATCCTCTGGGTTTTGCTGCTCATTCCATGCTCCAGAACCATGTTCCCTTCGCACCCTTAAGTGCCAGCCATAAGGCCTGGTGATTTGTGCTATGTTTTCCTATGATGCTGGTTCATTTCTATGGGGAAGGTACCAGGCATGACTGTCTCATTCTGAATCTACACTGACCTGCTGCAATGGAATCATCAGTCTATCATTTTGGGAGCCATTAGGTGGCTTCTTATTCTTGCTCTTTTATTTTAGGCCATTCGAGCTATTAATGGTGGTGACCATGAAACTAGTGCAGAAGAGTTCACCAACCGAGTCTTTGACAGGATTGATGTGAATGGAGATGGTAAGATTCTTGCCTTTGTCATCTAGCTCAGATAGTCTGTTCTACAGAGAAACATCCATGTCTTCCTTTCTTGATTGATCTTTATGCCTCTTCATTTTGTATTTTCTTTTTATATGCATTCTCAGCCAGTAATGTGTTCTCCAAGAATCAAAAAGTGTTTTCCTCCTTGCATCATACATAATGAATATGACTGGATTTGTTCCCTATACTGACTCTCAGGTGTGTTATGTCCACATGAGTTTGGTACTGGCGTTTTGGAGTGGTGTTTCATTTTGTTTCCTTTTTGTATGTTGCTGTGTATCTTATGCCAGTTAGAAGTGAGAAATATTAACAAATGGCCCCAGCTGCTCCTAAATAATTTAGCAGGGAAAGGAAGAACTGGAATTTAATGTTGAAGTTCAGAGTTTCTTCACTGAGTCTATTGCAGGCAGTACAGCAAGTACATGAAGTGCTCAGTCAAAAGGTGATCAATGCCACTGTAGTTACTGTATGTCCCTGAGAGAGATTTCTTTCCCTGCTACTTCAGGTACTCATGACCTCCCAGAGGCTCTTCTGTTACTGCAGAATAACTGTGCTGAGCTGCTTCCCTGCACAAGGGTTTTTTGGCCTAGGACAGAAAATCTATTTATGCCTGTCACAGTGTCTTTCTGTCATTTCCTTTATCCATGAAAATCAGAAAGCATAGGGCAGGTTAGGACTATGACAGGCTGGGTCAAAAAGGAAGCAGATAATCCAGCCTCCTTTATAGGATGCTGTAATCCCACTCCTTAGATACACACTTCAACTGTTCTTATGTACCCCTTCCCTTGTGTGGAGAAGAAAGGGAAGCTAATGCTGCCTGGACACCGGCAAAGCTTCATAAAAGTTAAGAAGACTCTCTGAGGCCTCATTGCTTTAGAACAGTGCCTATATAGTAAGCGGTCTCTCAAGTTAGATTACTGTGTTCCTTTTCCTGTCAAATGTGGATTCTGATGCCTTTCGTTTGTGTCTGACACAGGTGAACTTTCACTGGATGAATTTGTGGAGGGAGCAAGGAAAGACGAGGAGTTCATGGAGGTTATGATGAAAAGTTTGGACCTGTCACACATTGTGGCCATGATCAACAACCGTCGGCATAGTGTATAAATCAAGCTGGGAGAAGATGCTGTGCCAATAGACAGAAGGGTATAGAAACACAAGGAAGCAGAGACAATATTTTTTAAAACAAAATTTCCATAAACATGAATATGGAAGTAGGAACAGAAAGACACTGCTGTATTTGTCTCTGAGTGCATGTTCCTGTACAAACACTGAAGATTAGCCACATACATGCAGGGCAGATTCAGAAAAATGGATCTGCATGGCAGTATTTGACTTGACTTGCTAAAATTTAAAGGCCAAATTTCAGGGCACAAATTTCCTCATTATTCTGTGTCCCAGATTGTCACTTCGCAATGGACTGCAGGTAATGCCAAGTTTGTGAAGAGCACTAGCAGAACTGGATTATGGAGTGTGGAGGTTCTCTGATGTACAAAAGAAGAGCTTCAAGCTGTTACCAATGTAGAGAACTATCAAAAGAATATAAGTTGTGCTGCGCTTGTCATGACATTGGTTCATAAACAGCAGCCAGGTTGTCCATACCAGATGTGCTTGTGTTTGGTAGTCCCTACAGAAGTAACTTCAGTCATAAAATCACAGGAACTGGAAGAAAAACCACTCTGACAGTGACAAATCTGTCCTCAGCTGCACTGTCAGTAGTGCAAATGTTTGAGCTTTCTGGGGTCAAAGAACTCTACCAAACAAGTCAACAGTCTGGAGCAGCTTCTGTAATGAGGGAAAATACGCTGCTCAGATTCCCAAAGCATTAGTTGAGAGATCAAATTTTTATACACTCATAGTTGTTCTCTTTCTCCTCTCATACAAATGAGTCCCTGGAAGTGTTCAAGGACAGGTTGAACAGGGCTTGGAGCAACCTGGTCTGGTGAGTGACATCCCTGCCAATGGCATATTGTTGGAACTAGATGATCTTTGAGGTCGCTTCCTCAACCCAAACCATTCTGTTACTCTATGATAAATGAAGTATGTGAAGATGATCCCAATATTGTTGCTTCACAGATCCTTTATTGGTCTTTCATTTTGTTCTTGAGGGGACAACCTAATCAAAAGAAACATCTCAGCAAGGTGACTTGTGAATCCTGCTGTTCATGTGAATGCTGGAGTGAAGTTGGTCCTCTGTGCTGCCACAAATGGCTCTCCGTCTTTGTACAGGATGGGAAGAGGGATGTAGCACGGATAGAAGCTCAGTGAAGCGTGTGTTGTTCACTGATGTTAGACAAGGTCTCAGTCAGAAGATCCTTTGAATTTGGAGAGAGAACCAGAAGGAAAAAAGAATACAGGAAAAGTTCAGCCGAGTGCCTATGCCATAGCTGGCATGTTTTTCCTGTGCAGGAGGAAGAACTTGCAGACCTATAACAAGACTTTAGACTGGACTTATTCTTCCTTATATTTAAGCCTCTGTGATGTTCCTATGTGTGTTGGGTTTGCATGGCCAGGTTTTGGCAGCAGGGGGTGGAGGGAGCAGCTACAGGGGCTGCTTCTGTGAGAAGCTGCCAGAAGCAACCCCCATGTCCAGCAGAGCCAATGCCAGCTGGATGGACCTGCTGCTGGCCAAGGCTGAGCTCAGCAGACATGGCAGTGACACCTCAGGGATAAGGTATTTAAGAAGGAAAAAGTTACTGGGCAGAAACAGTTGCAGCCAGAGAAGAGAGGAGTGAGAATATGTGAGAAGAATAGCTCTAGAGACACAAAAGTCAGTGAAGAAGGAAGAGGAGGAGGTGCTGTTAAATGTGCTGGAGCTGAGATTCCCCTGCAGCCCATGGTGCAACCTATGGTGGAGCAGGTTGTCCTCTTGCAGCCCATGTAGGTCCACAGGGGAGCAGAAATCCACCTGCAGCCCGTGTAAGAGCCCCATGCTAGAGCAGGTGGATGCTGAAGGAGGCTGTGATCTGGGGGTTAGGCCACACCGGAGCAGGGTCCTGGCACAACCTGTTGGCCTCTGGAGAGAAGCCCATGCTGGAGCAGTTCCTGGAGGACTGACCCCATGGAAAGGCCCATGCTGGAGCAGTTCCTTAAGGACTCACCCTGTGGAAGAACTCATGCTGTGGAAGGACCCACACTGGAGCAGTTCCTGAAAGACTGAACCTGTGAGAAGGATCCCATGCTGGAGCAGCTCATGAAGAACCACAGCCCATGGGAAGGACTCATGTTGGAGAAGTTCATGGAGAACTGTCTCCTGTGGGAGGCATCCCATGCTGCAGCAGGGCAAGAATTCATCTCCCTGAGGGGGAAGCAGCAGCATGAACTGACCTCCATTCCCATCTCCCTGTGCTGCTGGTGGGGAGGAAGGAGAGAATTGGGAATAAAGTTAAACCTGGAAGGAGGAAGGTGTTGGGGGGAAGATGATCTTAAGATTTGTTTTGCTTCTCATTTTCCTACTCTGATTTTAATCAGTAATAAATTCAATCACTTTCTCCAAGTCAGGTCTGTTTTGCCTGTGATGGTAATCAGTGAGTGGCCTCTCCCTGTCCTTAACTTATGAGCTGTTTTGTATTTCCTCTCACCTGTCCAGCTGAGGAGGGGAGTGACGGAGACTTTGGTGGGCACATGGCATCCAGCCAGGGTCAACCCACCCCCATAGTACCCTGAACAAAACATCCAGACTTTCACTTATGCCAAATGATATTTAGCAAGTGTTGTCACTGGAGCATGAGAGAGTGGGTGATCATGTTTAGATGCCAGGTGGTCTCATGCTCCAGGTCCCACTGGCATGTGCATGTCTGCAGTCTTAGAGCTTCTGCAAGGAATAACAGCCTCACAATTGGCAAATATTTGCATTCCCCAGAGGATTATTGTGAATGGATGCAGTTGGGCTCTCATGTCCCTTCGGACTGAGGAAGGCAGAGGTTTTTTCTCAAGGCTCTGTTGAACCTGTCCCATACCTGCTAGAAGTCCTCAGTCTCCTGCAGCTTTAGAGCTGGCAGTGAAATAAAGCTTGTGGGACTGGAGCTGAAATCACTAAGGGGCTGGGATAGGTATTGGAGCTTGGCTAAGCACTCTTGCACAGGTCCAGAAATCACTGTGGGGGTGGGATAGCATTAGTGGCACTGGAACTGTACCCCTCTGTCATCCCCTGGCTCATAACTTGGTAAGATTGTGTTCCTCCAGGCCCCAGGTGCTGCTGTGGTGCTCCTGTGTGCACCTCTTGCCTTTGCCTCCTGTGACCGTCTTGTGTTGCTGCTCAATAAAGTCCGTTTTGGTGTTTATTGTTTCTGATTTTTGTGTGCAATAAAAGTACTTCTCAGTTTCTCTAAAATACTCCCCTCCTTCAGTGGCTGCATCATGGGTCCAAAATTTGTGTTCATAGGTGTTCTTTTTCTACCAGGAAACCTTTCACTGTTCCAGGTGGGTCCCACTTTGTGAGTCTGAGAGTTGGTTTGGGGGTTCAGGACCCCAAAAATTGAAGAGAGCCCAAAAAGTGGGTGAGGAGACCCCTAAAATTTCAGGGAGAGGCCCCAAAAGTTAGTGGGGGACCCCAAAAGGTGGTGGGGACTCCCAGGGACCCCCAAAATTGGTGGGGAAGCCACAAAATGGGTGAGAGGGATCCCTAAAGGTGGGGAAAACATCCTAAAATGGGGTGGAGACCCCCCAAAAATCTCAGAGAGGGGCCCCAAAAATAGGTGGGACTCTCAAAAGTGAGTGAGGACCTCCAGAAGTAGGGTGGGGGACCACCAAAAGTGGGAGAGGTGACCCCAAAACATGAGTAGGGACCCCCAAATTTGTCAGGGAGGGGCACTAAAACATCAGGGACCTCCCCCTGCCCAAGTAGGTAGGGACCCCTAAAAAGGTGGGGATCCCTGGGGGGATCCCATTAATGAGGCCCTCCAATTTTGGAGGTCCAGGGTCACTCTGTGCTCATCTTTTTGCCCACTCGAGGAACCCCCAAGTTCCCACAACCCTCCCAAGGACCCCCCGGAAACTACAAGAACTCCCAGCACTCACTCAGGGGATACTCAGCAAACTGCAAAGACCCCCAGTGACCCCCAGCACCTGCAGGGACACCCACGGGACCCCCAGGGATGCTGAGGGATCCCAGGGAGCCACAAGGTCCTCGAGGAACCCCCAGGGTCCCCCATCCCTCCCAGGGACCCTCATGGGACACCCAAGGACCCAGAAGAACCTGCAGGGACCCCCAGGAACTAAAGGGATCCCCAAAGCCCAAAGGATTTTTTGATGTGTGAAAGCCTGCAAAAGAAAAGGAGGCACCGCAGTTTCTTGAGAAATTTTTGCTAATTGTTATTTATTAGGTGGTTTGTCCTTTCCAGTTGCATACAGGGAGTGTGTCACTGCCAATCTATGGCCAGGGCTTTGTTAAGTTGTTGCACCACTTGTGCATAAAAATGTGTCCCTTTGTCAGAGGAA
>JAWWEU010000038.1:11400592-11412205 GCA_035583155.1 Acropternis orthonyx | reverse complement strand
GCCCGGCACACCCCCCAGGGGCTCGGCACACACCCCCAGGGGCCCGGCACACCCCTCAAGGGGCCCGGCACACCCCCCCAGGGGCCCGGCACACCCACCCCAAGGGGCCCGGCACACCCCCCCAGGGGCCCGGCACACCCACCCCCAGGAGCCCGGCACACCCCTCAAGGGGCCCGGCCCGGCCCGAGCCCCGCGCTGCGCGGGCGGGGCCGCCCTGACGAGCCCGCGGCAAGTGTGGCGCTCCCGTGATCACGTGACGGGCCTGTGGGGTGCCACGTGACGGCAGAGCCTGGCTCCCGTGATCGGTGCCGGTGTCGGTGTCGGGGGGATGTTCCCGCTGCTCCTGCTGCTCCCGCTGCTCCCGCTGCCGCCCGCCGGCTCCGCTCCCGGTAGGTGCCCCCGGGCCGGAGCCTTCAGCCAGCCCCCCTGCTTCCACAGCTCCGAGCTCTCCCGGACCCCCGTTCCCGGTCAGGGCCGCCCCCTACCGGGCGCTGATGTCTGTTGTCGGTTTTCCCTGTGCTGACCTTGCCCCCTCCAGCTGCCCGGGTGCCGCGGCCCGGCCTGGAGGAGCGGCTCTTCCCGCAGGTGCGGGACCACTTCAGCTTCGAGACCCGAGGCAACGAGACCTTTCCGCAGCGGTACCTGGTGTCGGGTATGTCCCGGGGGTGCTGTGGCTTCGGGCTGGATTTTATTCTGCTTAAGCTTTAATCACCCCTGCCCCGAGGCAGCGCAGGAGCCAGAGAGTAGCGCTGGGCAGCCAGGAGTCAGTGTGAGCTAAGAGTGAGTCAAGCGTTCCCTTCATTGTCTCCTCTGCTTTTCCTTATCCTCCACTTTTTACAAAGGCGTGCAGTGATGGGATAAGGCAAACTGGTTTTAAATTGAAAGGCAGTAGGCTTAGATTGCATATGAGGAAGAAATCCTTCACTGAGGGTGGGCAGGCCCTGGCACAGGTTGAGCAGAGAAGCTGTGCCTGCCCCATCCCTTGGAGTGTCCAAGGCCAGGTTGGACAGTGCTTAGAGCAGCCTGATCTAGAGGAAGGTGTCTCTTTCACAGGGAAGGAGGGTGGAACTGGATGGCCTTTAAGGTCCCTGCCAAGCCAAACTGGTCTGGGATTCTCTCCTTGCCTTCAGTCTGTTCTGGCTGTGGGGTGCAGGGACAGGTTTGGGGACTGGTGTCTCTGGAGCAAGAGCAGACTAGAAGCAGCAGCTATGTTAGGCTTGCACCTAACGCTGTGTGTGTCTTCAGCTGACCACAGCATGTCCTTCAAATACAACTCGGTGCTCTGAATGCAGAAAAAAAAAAAAAAAGACTGAAATGTTGCACTCTGTACCCATCATTCTTAGGAGTGAAGATAACTCCTCTTTGGTCAGTGGTTTGTGTAATTTAAACCCCTGCAACTGTAAATAGCTCAATCCATGCTGAACAATGAGTGGTGCCAGCAAGGAGCCAGTAGTGTCTTCCTTTCTAGCCAAATAAGCAGTAAGAGAGACAAAACCTTTCTAAACAGCATGTGACGAAAAAGACAGCAATTTCCATAACCAGCATGACATGTTTTTCAACTCTGCCTACTCAGAGGAATCCAGAGAGCAATTTACAGAGAGAACAAAAGCAGAGCTGGGAATAGCAGCAGTGCTGAGCCCAGCCTTGTGCCCGCCTGCTTCTGCCTCCCAGATGCATGTGGGGCTTCACATGCTGCAGCTCACCTTCACATCACCTGTTGCTCTGCAGCTTGTTCGTCACCTGTGCCCAGTCATACATGTTTCACCAGTCATGAGTTCATGGATCACTTCAGCCCCAAGATATGGGACACAGCAGCAACACAACCAGGGCTGAGAATTCACTACTTAAGAGGCCCTTATTTGAACAGAATGTTGAGATCACCTGGTTTAAAGTACTGTGTAACTTTTACTTGTTTTCTTTTTAAAGTGTTAGGTTTTATCTCTGTGTCCTGGGCAGAGCTGAATAATATTTGTGAGGAGCAAAACATTAATATTGCAGTTCTGCTGGTTTACAAAGAGTTTCTAACTCAAATTTCCTGTAAGTTCAAGTTCCCTCTACTGTTTTTGTGCAACATGAGAGTTTTCAGATTATCAGCAAGAATCTGAAGGAGACTATTACTTCACAACAGGGCATCTGATACTCTTAAGGTTAGCTGCCAGTTACCCAGGATTTCAATCTAAACATAGGTACCTTTTTAAGGAGCCTGTCTGGTTTGGCTTTGACTACTGTGAATTGTTGTTTACTCCAGGAATCATGAAGCATATCAGGAGAAAAGCCTATTATCAGCCCAAAGCAAATGCAGCACAAAGAGCAAATTAGCCTCTTTGTTAACAAAGAGCAGCGATTTCACTAATGAGAGGTTTCAAATCCCATTTCAACTCAAATCTGCCTTTGGCAAGTCTGTGCTGAGAATGCTGAGAATTAAATTTAGGCCTCTCTGTTAATGGAAACAGCCTCACCTGACACACTGCAGCAACATCTGTAGGACAACTGATGCAGAGGGTCTCTTTGGTTGGTGTGGTAGTGTGTTGAAATCAACACTTAACTGACAGTCTGAGGTCTGTCATTGAAGAAAAATATTTATTATCCTTCTTAATTCCTGTGCAATTTATGACTAAGCTAAAATGAAGTGTTTGTAAAGTCAGCAAGCATTTAAGTAACTGTTTCTTAGATAAGCCAGTATTGACACCATAGCTCAGCTTGTCCTGTCAGGCTCAGTTTGCCTTCAGTTTTAAACTGATCTGAGGATGAAGCACATTATCTTCATATATCATCATATATATATGTGTGTTACATATCTATAACATACCTATGAGCATATCAGCAGCAGCATGTCCTGGGCTCATCCCCACAGGATGAGGGGGGATTTCTGCTCTTCTGCTTCAGTGAGACCCCACCAGCAGTGCTGCCTCCAGCTCTGGGAACCTCAGCATAAGAAGGATGTGGAGCTATGTCTTAGTTTAGAGAAAAACTAAGGTGTCTGTTCGGACCAGGAAAGAAAAACAAAACCCACCACACCCCTTAAATTTAGAATAAACTTCAATTAGGAAAAGGTATGGAGAATGACAACGGTTCTTAACTAATATAGGTAGATATATGTAGATATATGTGTGTATATATATCCAAAAGAAGAAAAAAGAAAAGAAGGGAACAAGCCAGTTTGTAATCAGCCCCTTTGAACGAAAATGAAGTCTCTGCCTCCTTTGGGTGCAATGCTATTTAGGGACAGCAGGGGGCGATGTCGCACGGCGGGGGCTCCCGGGGTGGAGCCGCGGCCGCCCCGTGTCGGCTCCGGGGTGCGGGGGCGGCAGCGGGGCCGGGGCGGACCGTGTGCCGGGGCAGGGCAGAGGCTCGCTCTCTGGGCACGGGGCGCCCGGAGCTGGGGTTGGAGGCAGGGGAAAGGAGCCGAGCTGAAGAGAGGGCTCCCTCCGAGATACCTCCGCTCCCAGCAGGAAACCAAGTGTCAAACCCAACCCACGGGGGGAAGAAAAAAAAGAAAAACCTCCCCCCGCCCCAATCAAGTTGGACTCTCAAGCAATCAGAACCCCCCCTTTTGTTAGCTAGTAGTGGGGGGTTGAGCGTTGGCTCTGAAAAGCTCGTGTTGGTAACGGAAGGAAATTTCCCCCTTTCTGAAGCCATAACAAGCTGCTAGTGCAAGTCCAGAAGAGACCACAGAGATGCTCCGAGGGCTGGAGCCCCTCTGCTCTGAAGAGAAGGCTGGGAAAGCTGAAGTTGTTCACCTGGAAAATAGAAAGCTCTGGGGAAAACTTATTGTGGCCTTTCAGTATTTAAAGGAGGCTTGTAAAAAAAGAGGAAGATTGACATTTTACTAGGGCCAGTAGTTATAGGGCAAGAGGCAATGGTTTTAAGGTGACAGAGGGTGGATTTGAATTGGGCATAAGGAAGAAATCCTGTCCTGTGATGGTGGTGAGGCCCTGGCACAGGGTGCCCAGAGAAGCTGTGGCTGTCCCATCCCTGGAAGTGTTCAAGGCCAGGTTGGATGGGGCGTGGAGCAGCCTGGCCTAGAGGAAGGTGTCCCTGCCCATGGCAGGAGGGCTTAAACTGGATGGTCTTCCAGTTCAAATTGGGTCTTCCTCCCAGCTTAAGCCATTCTGTGATAGGTAATTTACAACTTTATGCAGCAGGAGCAGCAGAAAGATACAAACAATTCCGTAATGTGAGTTTTGTGGGAAAATTGATCAGTGCAAGTGTTTTAGGATAAGTTGGGCTGAAAAGGGAAATTGCTCTTTTGGGGGACAACTGTTTGCAAATGACTTGCAGAACTTGAGGTTTTAGGTATTTTCAGGCAGAAGTTTCAGGCTGTGTGTTGATCTTGTGGAGGGTCTTTACCCCTACCCAAATGAGATATTTTTGGAGCCTGGTCTTTCTAACGCCTTTGTGCCCCAGCTCAGGTTTCAGGAATCAGCCTGTTTACAGAGTTCTTGGTTGTGAAACTCTTGCCCAAAATGCAGTCACTTCATATGCCTGTTTTTTGTTGTGTTTGGGGGGGGGCTTATGTTGTTTGGTAGGAGCTTGTTTGTTTGTTTGTTTTTATTGTATTTTTGATTTGCTTCTATCAATTGTCTCAGAAAAGTTCTGGAAGAAAGGATTTGGACCCATCTTTTTTTATACTGGCAATGAAGGTGACATCTGGACTTTTGCTCAGAACTCTGACTTCATATTTGAATTAGCAGAGGAACAGCAAGCACTTGTCATTTTTGCTGAGCATGTGAGTATTTTAACCATGTGTACTGTAGAGTCTTGTTCTGTTCACTGTTACCAAATTCAGCCTTCTGCAGGTCTAGAATACTGGTAACATTTCTTGCAATTAAGCTGAGTCAGACTTGCTGTAACCTTTCTCCTCGTGGTAGCAGGTCTTCTTTACTTAATTATGGTTTCTGAATAATTTTCTAGTATGCCTACCAGCACTCCAGGATACGGACTGCTGTTTCAGTAAAACCTATGCCACGATGTCTTTGCTTCTGTAAGTAGTTTCTACAGGGCTTGAACTCCGTGCTGGAGTAGAGTTACTTTTGTTGGATAATGTTTAATCTCTCTAACCTGCAAAGTCCCAAGCCAACCTTTCTAACACTATTCTATTTAATCTACTATTTGTCAGCTTAGGCATGAAGAGAAGAGATTATCCTGTTTCCTTTTCTAGCTGGGGACTTTAGGAGAGATACATGTGCTGAGAGCCCACTTGGCACCCACTGAAATAGCTTGTGTAGTAGTAGGATGTACTCTCCATCCTCTCCAGGATCTGTCCTGAAGGTCTCTTTGTTTCAGATGCAGGAGACAAAGTACTTCCTGTGTTATGGACAAGTTAGAGGACAGTTCATGCTCTATTATCTCTTCCCATGAGTGCACACTCACCCCAGCTCTGTGGTGAAAGCACAGAAGACCCAGACCAGCATTGCCACAGTTTCTCTTTCCTTTCAGAGGTACTATGGTAAATCTCTTCCATTTGAACTTGAGTCAACACAGCTGAAGAACACTGCTCTGCTCACCGTGGAACAAGCCCTTGCTGACTATGCAGTGCTCATTACTGAGCTTAAGCAGCAGTTTGGTGCTGCAGACTGCCCTGTCATCGCTTTTGGAGGCAGGTAAGGGTTGTATGGGCTCCTGGCCTTCTCCGCATCCTTTCCCAGCCACAGTCCTGCTGTGCTTCTAGATCTATTTGGCTCACAAGGAAGTTCTCAAGGCAGTGCTTTAAGCTATCTGATAGAGAGCAGATGTGCCTGTGCCTCAGCTCCCAGGAGCTCATCACCAGGTCCCACTCAGCTCTCCCGTCAAGAATTAGTCTCCAGTTCTGGTTGCTTTGGAGAAGCACCCCTGACTGGATGTTTCTAAGCTTCTTCAATGTATGAGTCATCCAGAACATTGTGCCAGTTTGCAAGAAGGGCAATAAGGAGGACCCCAGAAACTCTAGGCCTGTCAGTCTTGCTTAGGTGCCCAGTAAAATCATGGAAAAGGTTATTCTGAGAGGTATTGAAAAACACTTGGAGGACAATGTAGGCATTGGTCACAGTCAGTATGGCTTCAGGAAGGGAAAGTCTTGCGTGTTGAACCTGATTTCTTTTATGACAGAGTAACCCACCTAGTCGATCAAGGGAGCCTAGTAGATGTAATTATTTGGGATGTCTCCAAAGCTTTTGATACTGTCTCATAGTATCCTTCTAGACAAAATGTCCAGCCCACAACTGAATGACCATGTTACATGACATGTGAGCAACTGGATCACAGGTCGGCCCAAAGAGTTGTAGTGATTGGGGTGACATCAGGTTGGAGTTCAGTCACTAGTGGGGTTCCACGGGGCTCCGTCATCAGCCCAGTGCTCTTCAACATCTTCATTAACAACTTGAACGCAGGACTGGGAGGGATACTGAGCAAGTTTGCTGACGACACTAAATTGGGAGGAGCTGTCAACTCCCTTCAGGACAGAAAGGCCCTGCAGAGAGGCCTCAACAAATCAGAGAGATAAGCAATGACCATCTGTGAAGTTTAACAAGGGCAAGTGCCGGATTCTGCACCTGGGATGGGCCAACCCTGACTGTGTGTAGGGACTGAGTAACAAGAGGCTGGAGAGCAGCTGTAGAAAGGGACATGGGCGTCCTGGTCAACAGCAAGTTGGATATCAGCAAGCAATGCCCTGGCAGCCAAGAGAGCCAGCCGTGTCCTGGGGGGCATCAGGCAAGGCATCATCAGCTGGTCAAAGGAGGTTATTGTCTCACTCTACTCTGCACTGATATGGCCTCACCTTGAGTCCTGTGTGCAGTTTTGGGCACCGCAGTATAAAAAAGTCATTAGAGAGAGTCCAAAGGAGGGGCAGAAGGATGGTGAAGGGACTGGAGGAGAAGCCTTATGAAGAAAGGCTGAGGTCACTTTGTTCAGCCTGGAGGAGACTGAGAGGAGACCTCACTATAGTTCAGCTTCCTCATGGAGGGCAGTGGAGGGGCAGATGCCAATCTTCTCACTCTCATAATCAGTGACAGGACTTGAAACAACTGGAGCTGAGTCAGAAGAAGTTGAGGTTGGATATCTGAAAAACGTTTTTCACCCGAAGGGTAGTTGAGCACTGGAACAGGCTCCCCAGGGCAGTAATCACAGCACAAGTCTGTCTAAGTTCAAGAAGTGTTTGGGCAACACTCTCAGTCACATGGTGGGATTCTTGGGGTGTCTGTGCAGGGCCAGAAGTTCTACTCAGTGATCTTGATGGATCCCTTCCAACTTGGCATATACTATGATTTGATGAAAATTAGAAATTCCTCCCACAGGATCAGATCATTTTAGATTGAAAAGACAAGAAACTGATAATTGGTAAAATATTCTTCCCGCGACCCATCCAGGTTTTTATTAAACACAGCCTCTTTAACAGCATACAACCATTTTCACTGTAGGCCCCTTCATAATTCTGCTTTGCAACCGCTGTGTGGCTCTTCCTTGGTTCCTTGCCGCAGACCTTCCCCAAAGTGCTGCATCTGCGTGGATGCAATGTCCTTGTTTCTTCATGGATCCTCGCCCTGTAGTAGAGGGATGCTTCCCTTCAAAAGGCTTCTAGAAGTATAGGGCTTCAAATTCAGTCACAGTGAGCTAAAAAGCACTTGACCTGACAGTTAACATTAAGCCCCCAGCTCACTGCAGTGTCGTGACTAAACTGTTGATCTTGGGGGACTTTGTATCATGACTAACGTAGAAATGCCCAGGAGCTGTCCTGGGATGAGCAGGTGGGAGAGGGATTCAGCAAAACCTGTGAGCTGGCTGTACATTAGACTGCAGCTCTGTGTGTGTAAATGAGGACTCGGTCTGCAGCAGCCCTGAACACACTAAACCCACATGAGGGACACTGAAATGTGGCAGTGCTGGAGCAGCACAGCGTTTCCCGTGGAAGGGAAAACCCAAACCTCTTCTGGTGCTTATAACTTTGCCAAACTAAACTGAAACTACATGGGGCAGGTTTCAGTTAATGCCTCTTTCCAAGACCAAGGCTAGATAAATGCTAATTGCTTTACATATGGGTGCTGTGGGAATGGTATGTACTGCAACCACTTGAGGTGGTGGGGAAGGAGACTGAGTACCTCTGTGCCTGGAGTTAGACCAGACTTAACCTATATTTTGGGAATGTCATTTGCTACCCCCAGGAGTGACCTCAGAGTAACTCCACAACCATTGGCAAATGAATAACTTCTGTCACCTTGGATTTATCTAGCTGCCCTTGATGCATGTGTAGATTGTGGCTCTGGCACTGAAGCTACTAAGGTGGCTTTGAGTTTTCTTGTGGCAATTGTTCGTGTCTCCCTCTCCCGGTATCTGATCAACTATGCAACTGTTATTTGGGGTGCCCAGGGAGAATACTCTCCACTTGCCAGACCATGAGAGGGCTGCCTGTTCTGCTGCGTTCAGGGATACCCTTTGCCAAGAGCCTCGATAGTCCTTATCATTGTGTATGCAAAATGTACAGTGTGTCTTCTTCCCCCGTTGAACAGTGACAGCTTCTCTTGAGCCACACTTGGCTCTGCCATGAAGGTGTCTGGACATGCTCAGGGTGGTGCAGAGTTAAATACTGAGGGCAGGATTTACGTTTGTCTGCAGAAGCAAACTGAGCTGCTGTTTTCCCACCAGAGCTGGTATGAGCATTTGGAGAAAGGCCAGAAAAAAACACTGTGCTGCTCATTGACCACAACTGGATCTTTCCACACAAGGATGAGGAATCACAGATATCCATGAGTATGTGTGAGCACATGAGGCATCTACAGAGATTCATGAGCTTGATACCTTGGGTTAGGTGTGCCTATGAATGCTTGCCTGAACTTCTGAGTTGCTACAGTATAAGTTGTCTGTTAAAGGAAATTACTTGTCCCTTCTTGGCAGCTATGGAGGAATGCTGAGCGCTTACCTGAGGATGAAATATCCAAACATCGTGGCCGGAGCATTAGCTGCCAGTGCTCCTCTCCTATCTGTGGCTGGGCTTGGAGACCCCACCCAGTTCTTTAGAGATGTCACTCTGGTAAGTAGCATATCTTTTCAGAGGCATTATTTTCTTGCCTTAGGAATGCTGTTGTTTTTTCCTTTTGCGTGTGTTCAAACAGACATCTGTCTTCACAGCATCAGTGCTAATCAGAGAGTGCAATTAAATGGGAACTTGCAGGGAAAAGCAGCAGCTGTAGGTGTGATGGCAGAGCACTGCCTTAGCTGAGTATGCTCAGGGTCCAAAGGTGCTACTTTGAGCAGCACAACTCAGTGCTAGTACATTTAGTACTACTAAATTAATTTTGCTATTTCTAGTGGGTTGACCATATTATAGCCTGAAATTTTTCCTTTGTGCATGGATGTGCTGGTTTAAACGTAAACTGGCAGGAGAAATGAACACAACTCACGAAAAGTTTACAAGTCAGAATTACAATTTAATAAAAACTTCACAATAAGTACAAGGATACCGAGGAAAAAGTCCCTTTGACCCACAGAAACAGGTGCATAACCCAGCCCCCTGGGGCTCAAACAGGAGGGTGTTCATCAGCCCCTGTGCTGAGCCCCACCTGGCTCCCCTGGGTACAAAGTAAAAGGGAAGAGGAAACCTGTTGGTGAGGATGATGGTCACGGTCTGGTCGAGAGTGGCAGTCGCAGTCCTGCTGAGGCTCTGGTCCTCTGGGTCCTACAAGTGGAGCCCCCAGTCCCAAACCCCCAAGATTATATATGCTTAGGCTCAGGTGGGAGTGCCCAGCACCTCCCCCAGGGTGGGGAGTTTCACAATGGGTGAGTTACTCTGTGAAGTGAGTCATGGCATATTTTTGGAATCCCTGATGGCCCATGAGCAGACATGACCCCTCAGGCTAGTTGTGAAGGTGCTAATGGCTCTCCAGAGGGCCATTATCCCACCTGAGTCATTGGTGTGAAGACAGGAGACCTTTCTTATCTCTCAGAAGTTCCCAAACACCCAGCTTGTAGCCTGAGGGGTCAGCTGTGCCCTGGGCAGCTGCTGCAAATGACCCATTGTTAGCAGTTCATGAGAAATTACATAGAGGGTGTAGAATACACAGCCTTAGCTGCACCCACACAGTGACAAACTGGTCCCAGCCACTATAACCAGGACAGGGGGTGAACCCCTTTTGGGTAAGTTTTTCTTCAGACCCTCTCCCAGGAAGCTGTATTTTGCATGCGTACCAATGATTCATAGCAGCTCCGTAGTGCCAAGGAGGTTGCATTTCAGTGAAGGGCTTGGAAATCTTCATGTCACTAACTAAAAATGTGCAAGGAGTCCTGGGTTCACTTAAACTAAAATTTAAACGTGGCTTTTGCAGTTTGAGGCCATAGGACCCATAGGAAGATGGTGTTGCTTAGAACTGACTTACATTTAGTTTATAAGGAAAGAAGTGTGCTATCTATCTGGTTGTACTCAAATCTTATTATGGTGTCTGTTCTGCCTCTCTTTTAACATGAATTTCTAGACCTGGATGACACAGATGGCTTTGCATGAACTACCTGTGTTGTTGCTTGGTCAGGGTTTAGGTCTGTACCCAGTGCAGGAGCCAACGAGCACACAGAGCTGAGATCCAGCTGCTCAAGTGTAATGCCCTTCTGCCCAGAAAGGGGTACTGGGCAATAGTTCACTAAGCTGGCACCTCTCTTTGGGGAGTTTGCAGAGTTTTATACAAGTTACAATAAAGAAGTTGCACAAAACCTGTTCACTTAACCAATGCTTTTCTGCACATGCTCTGATCAGTGTCTGGTTCACGATACCAAGGTGGTCTGACACTAGCACGTGAGGTCCCTCATAGGTAATTTTTACCTTGCTAATTAGTCATTGGGCCACCTTAACACTCTTCTTCCCCATCCCCCTTGTCCAGGAGTGATTCGTCTTTGTTGACATTAACATATCCTTGTCATTCTTGTGTTATCTTGCTGTGATTCTCCACTTTGATGACTGAGGACCATACCTGTGTATGCAACTCATAGTCTTTTTGCTCTTATTTATATACATGAACACCTCGTTTCACTGCGGAGACTTACAGGACAGATAGCTTTAGTAGTAAGTGTAGAGAAAAGACTATCATGAAAAAACCACATTTGAAACTCTTGTGTGTATAAAAGAATAATAGACATCTTGTCTTGAAGTTACACATTTTAAAACAAAAAATGTAATGACGCTTAGTCATCCAACAGTGGGAATTTTTCCCTGGTTGAAGCTAACTTCCTCTCAGCAGTTCTGTTCAGCCAGGAGCTCTGTCTTGCTTCGTCTGTGAATATGCTATGAGTCATTAAACATGAATGAAATTAGGACTTTCACCTTTTCACTTGAAAAAAACTTTCCAATTAATTTAAAAATCTATTCTCTCTCCAGCCATAAACCAGGCTCTTGGCTGAGCTCCTGAGCAAGCACTATGTGGTGTTTTCGAAGTACTCCCACCTTCAGTGCTTTTATTTGCAATCTGTGCATCTGAAATCTGAATTGAATTGTTCTTCTTGTTGAGAACACACTTGAGATCTGTTAATTGTAATGAAGGCACAAACCTGTCATGAGTCACTGTTATGGTTTTAAATATGAGAATTTCCCCTCCCTACCTGAATGTACCCTGAGAGGAAGAACACCTCGGGGAGGTCATGGCTTGCTGGGAACGC
>JAWWEU010000038.1:11369712-11390687 GCA_035583155.1 Acropternis orthonyx | reverse complement strand
TATTGTGCCAGACTCTTTTATGGAGCTTTCCAAAAGCACTGTATGCCTTTGCTAACCTGTTGTCTATCTCTTTGTCAGTCTTGCCATCTGAGGAAATGATGCTTCCCGGAGAGGTGAACTGCTGGACTGACTTTAGCTCTGATTCGCCCAAGGTGATGTGGGGATGGTGAAAGACTTCCTGAGGTGCAGGCTGATAAAACATGCTAGTTTTTCTAGCAAGCTTCCTGGAAGCCACCTAGGAAAACATAAAATCCTGCACAAGTCTTTTGACTCTCCAGGCAGAAGGGGAGCTAAAGCAAATTTGCCTTTTAAGGGCAAAACCAAGGGGAGGAGTTCTCCAGAGAAGTGGGAGGCTATAGCTGTGCTTGCCTAGCACAAATCCTATGACAACACCAGTGGGGATAAGGCCATCGTTCGTGGAACTGCTTGACTGACTGGTGAGGACCTGGCCACACGTGCACTGTGAAGTTGTGTACATATTAGGATGACAGTTCACAGCAGGAGCAAGGGTAGACCAGGGCAGGACCTGACTGCTTCCCAGACAGTTTGGAATCTGCATTCCCAAGGGCTTTCGGTACTGCACAGAGTGCTAGGAAATATGTAAATGTGGGAGATCTGTGGTGGGCAAGAGGAATGACGCCCTACACTCCTCACCCAGCTGTTTTTCCAAGGGCTAAGGGTTTCTTGTGTCTCACCTCATTTGTTGCCTGCTTTCCTGTGGGATCAAATTTGTGCTGGCCCCGATGACAAAGATGAAATCGATGATGGCAACACAGTGATTGTACACTGGCACACAGAGGTCCCCAACCTTGCACCAGGTTCTGCAGCTCAGGTCTGCAGCCCAAATCTCCCTGCACACGCGGTTGGTGGCAGTTCTGCCACCAGTGACCAACAGTGCAGTGGAACTGGACCAGAGGCTCGTACTCTGCGTCTGCAGGATGAACTGAACATACAGCTGTGAGTGGTAATCCAGAGCCTCTTGCAGGTACCTGTGACAGCCTGAGTGCAGCCTCATAAGAGGCATTCCCCGGACATATCTCTGCAGATCCCATAAAGGAATGAGAGGGAATCTTATGCACTTGAAAATCTCTGCTGCATCTTTCAGCTGTGCATGATTGTGCTGCACCCAGCTCACAGCAGCTCTGAACAGTTCCAGCTCAGTGCATCCCTAGGTGTTGTTCCTGTCGAAAATTTCACAAAGGGTTCCTTGGTCCAGGTCTTGCCAGCACTGAGGATCAGCCAGAATCTGTTTGTAATGCTGCTCCACATAGCACATGGCTTTCTGTCTCAGCTCAATGGGGCCAAGTTTCTTGGTGATGTTTTGAACATCTGGGCAATTCTCTCAGTTCAAGCACCCCTCCAGAAAGCGAATGCACAGCTTGATCACCTTCCAGACCAGCTTTGAAGGTCTCCTCAATACTCTGTAGTGAGAGGTTGAGCTTGTTGGAGTAGATGAAGTTGAGAACATTCCTCAGCCCAGCAGCACTGATGGCTTTCAGCCAGATGTTACCATCTGAGCTCCCTGCTCCCATCAACTTTCCAACAAACAGGATCTTGCAGTAATTGCTTGCGGAAGCCAAAATTATCTTGTGGGCTGGAAAGCAAACCCTTTCTGCCTCCTGAGTCACATCACCCAGCATGGTCTGAGGAAAAGCTGCTAAGCCCTCCCAGGAGTTCTGGCAGGTAGGTATTGGACATGAGCCCTGCCATGCTGGCCTGCAAGCCAAGCAGCATCGCTCTGGGCAGCATGCAGCCCTGGAGCAGCCCATCAGTGCATCTCCTAGGCAGCCTTCTACAGCTGAACAGGCAGTTCCATGCTGGGGGGCGGGGGTGGGGGGGGGGCTGAGACTGTGCTGCCCACCCTGCAGAGCCACCCAAAAGGCAGCAGCTGGAGCAGTTCCCTCTACAGCAGCCCCTGCCTGGGGCTTTGCAGCACAAAGTGCTAGATGCTGTGCAGAGCTGCCTGGGGCTGTTTGCAAATGGAGCTGGTGGTGCTGGTTAGCGCACAAATCCACGGTGTTTGTGCGGTTTGCTGTTATACTGGCAGCGGAGACAGCCACCAGCTTAGCTGCATTCCTCCTCTTCCTCGTAACTGCCCATCCACACAGCAAGCAGCTCATTCCTGGGCAGCTCCTGGCCATGCTTCCGTGGCCACCTGCTCAACTACACCTGGGCAAGCCTGCATATGCTGTCCTTCCCATCTTGAACAACAGTCAAACAAAATCCCCTCTGTGACATGCCCTCTGACTAAATTTGATCAATTCAGACAGAACTCCTTTCAGGGTGAGGTTGGGAAGGCCTCAGCATTTTATGTCCTGTTCAGTTTGAAGTACTCAACCAGCATCCTATGCACAATCTCCTTCTGGGGACCTGGACTCTCCCAAGGACTAGTGAGCCACTCACTGGCTTTTGGCATGAGCAGAGTCCCAATTCTCTCTGTGAATACGGCAGAAACAAAGTGTATCCTGCAGCCAGACCTTGGCTTGGTCTTGGCTACGAGGTTTGTGTGGGAGGCTGTGGGTGAGATAGCAGGTACAGACTGGTTTGTGCTGTGTTCCCACCTGGCAGGGGTGTTTTACAACTCCTCCGGCTTGGCACCGTGTTATGACATATACCAGCTGTACCGGTCCTGTGCTGACCCCACGGGCTGCGGCATCGGCATGGATGCAGAGGCTTGGGACTACCAGGTGAGGGGTTGGAGACACCAACAGCTTTCAGCTGCTGTCCTGCTTATTCCTGGGCCCCATGACAGCTCTTGTGCTTCTCTTAGGTTTGCACAGAGATCAACTTAACTTTCAACAGCAACAATGTGACAGACATGTTCCCAGAGATGCCCTTCACAGAGGCCATGCGGGAGCAGTACTGCTGGAACAAGTGGCACGTGAGACCTCGAGCACACTGGCTGCAGACAAACTTTTGGGGAGCAGGTGAATTGTGCTGACTGCTCATTCCTTTGTGTTTCCCTGTAGCTGTCTACCTGTCCCCCTCTGCCCAGCTGAGCACCACGAGGACAGGTGCAGTGCACTAACAGCTCCTGCCAGAAAGTTACAGCCTTGTGCTGACTTGAGCCAAACAAAGCTTTCTGTACCTCCTTGGGACAGAAGTGGAAAACCTAAAAACTACCAAGAATTTGTTCTGTTCTCCAGTGTTTTCTGTTCTTGGCCATGTTTGCTACAGTAGCCAAAAGCATTTGGATAATTGTCCAAGAAGGAGACCTCTCAATTATTATCTTTCTCAATTTCAGACCTGAAAAGTGCAAGCAACATTATTTTTTCAAATGGAGACTTGGACCCATGGGCTGGAGGTGGGGTAAGTATGTGCACTCCTGCACCCTGAGCACAGAGCAGCCTTTGCAGGTAACACACCACCCCCTCCCTTTCACTGCAACATTGGTGATTCAGTTTTAGCCCATTTGAGTTTCTGCTGAGCCACTCAGGAGCCTCAGGACACTGATGATGGACACAGAGTAATGTCCATCCACCAGGAACACTGATGGAACAGAGGTAGCCTCAGTAGTGCAGACACAGCAGGACTTTCTTTACCCCACACCCCGGGCCTGAACCACAACCCACTGTGTTTCTGTGTCCACATGCAGTCTCAGTGCTGCCAGCCAGATGCTCCTGGCTCTCTCCAGTCCCAGCACACTTGGTGAGACCAAGACAGGTGCTGTGAACAGTGACTCAAACCAGGGCATGTTTTGGCTTAGTCAACAAAACTTCAGAGTGCTGGCAGAACTCCAGTTTAAAAACAAAAATTACCCAGAACTGGATTTTGAGCTAGCTGAGCTCCTGATTTAATGCAGAGGTTCCTTGTTCTAGGCTGGCTTGGAATCCCAGCTGCAAGAACAACAGGCTGCTTAGGGTGTGTGGGCACAAAGGAGACTTATTTCCAACTGGCAGTGCTTTAATCGGCTGACAGTTCCCACCCTGGGGGAAGCCTTCCCTTCATTTGGGACAGGTGATCTGGCTCATTAGGACTGTTAGCTGTGCGCACAATACCAGCTGTGCCAAGGATCTCTTCCCACGCTTTTCCTCAGTCTTGCCCAGATCATGTTCTAGTTTTCAGAACTGATGTCCAGTTCTGCCAAGTAACTTGGTGACAGCTGGCCTCTGCTCCTTCTTCTTCCAGGTAAACAGTAGCCTCAGCCCTTCACTGATTGCACTGACTATTAAAGGAGGCGCCCATCACCTTGATCTCCGGTAAGTACCAAATTCTTTGCCTGACAGAAACCCCAGGTGTTTGATCTCAGCAAGCCACAGCCCAAAGAACCAGGAGATACTTTGGAACCACAGAAATAAGAGTTGTTGAGGTTGAAAAAGACTTCAAAGATCAAGTCCAACCCTCCGCCCAGCGCCATCACCATGTTCGCTACTAAACCATGTCCTCGAGTGCCACATCCAAGTTTTTTTGAACACTTCCAGGAATGGTGACTTCAGCACTTCCCTGGGAAGCCTGTTCCAATGCCTTAACACCCTTTCCATGAAAAAATATCCCTCATATCCAATACAAAGATTTCCTGTTTCAACTCGAGGTCATTTTCTCTTGCCCTGTCCCTGTTCCCTGGGAGCAGAGCCAGACCCCCCCTGACAGCTCCTGTCAGGAAGTTGGAGAGAGTGAGAAGGTTCCCTCCTGAGCCTCCTTTTCTCCAGGATGAGCCCCCCCAGCTCCCTCACCTGCTCCCCATCAGACTTGTGCTCCAGACCCTTACCCAGCTTCGTTGGCCTTCTCTGGAAACACTGCAGCTCCTCAATGTCTTTCTTGTCATGAGGGGCCCAAAACTGACCTCAGGATTTGAGGTGTGGTCTTGCCAGTGTACTTACAGAGGACTGGATACCAGGCTGTAGGCAGCCCAGTGTGGAAAAGCAATCTTCCCCAGCACAGGGCTGTTCCACCCTCCAGGGATGCTGGGCTGTGCAGAACTCAGCACTCAGCTCACCTACTGTCACTAGATTAGGTTCTTGCACAGGGATTGGCACAAGTATGTGACAGGGTGCAGCCATCACTCACGTGAAGTGCCTCCTGGCATTAGCCATCAGCCTTCAGGCCCAGAGCAGAGGAGGAAGCAGCCAGTGATGCAAAGGGTGAGCTCAGGTCTGACATTGGAACTTGTTTTCCAGGCCATAAAATGTGAAGGAAAACCAGTCAATAACTGTCCTTCAGTTTCCAGGCTCTGTGCAGGAGGCAAAGAGCTACAGCCCAGTGACTGACGCTGCTCTGCTTTCCCTAGGGGACGCAACCCAGCCGATCCCCCGTCCGTCACGGAAGTGCGCAGGCTGGAAGCCAAGATCATTGATGGCTGGGTGAAATCCGCGGGCACGGAGTGGGCACGGGAGCAGCGCGTGGGAGCTGCAGCGGGCAGCCAGCTGTGAGCCCCTCCATCCCCGCAGCCTTGTGGGTGGTGCAGCTGCCCCAGGACACAGCAGCCTGCTGAGCTGGGTCTAGGCTGAGTGTGTCACTGTTCTCTCCTCTGCCGTGATGGTGGGAAATTCCCTTTCCAAAGCATCCCACCTGCACCTCACTGAGATCAAAAGAAAAGCAAAAGGCCAAATCATTGAATGAAGCAAAAACTGCATTTTCTGGGCTGCATGCCTGCCTGCTTGGAATGAGCTGTTACAAAGGGTACGAATAAGAAAAGCTTGCCTGGAGGGCCCAAAAACCATCCCAGCCCTGAATAGGATGGTTGCATGAGGCACCTTAAGGCTGAAGTTAAATTACTTTTAAAGTATTAGAAGGCTAGTGGAAAAACAGATATACGGTCCTGACTGACACAGGGCACTTCACTGGTGGCCAGTTACCTAAAGAGACTGTCAGCCTCAGCCAGGACCATGGGTTTGGAGTATTTTGGGTTTGTTTTTAACTTGTCCAAGAGATTCCAGTTGCTGAGATGAAGATTTACACAAAGTAATCCTGACGTGCAGTGCTGTCACTCAACGGCTGTGTATTGACAACCAGTAAAGCACACTTCCACTGAGACATCTTCAGAGCTTTTTACAATAAATTACAAGTTTATTAAAGTGTGTGATATAAAAGTTTATTAAAGTGTGTGATATAATTTCATGGCTTGGTAGTATAACCAAAGAAGATAAAAAGAATTCCTTCTCACCTTCCCAGGCAGAGTAACACAGTAACTCATCTTTGCACAGAAACATGGATTCCTACCTAGTGGAATAATTACTAGCATAATGGCAAAAATATTAAACCCTAGTAAATCAACTGGCTGCCTCAGTTGATCCATTTACAGTGATTTAATGACTTAGTAGAGGGGTTTCCTGGGTCCCCAAAGGTTTCCATTGCTTGTGCAGCACAGCCACAGCAGTGCCTCAGCTCTCTGACACTGCTCAAACAAACAGGCTTTGTGTCAGTGTTTGCACTGCTGGGCCCTCCCTGGTCACAGCAGGGCTGGTTCCCAGAGCCACTGCTGGTATTTCACAATGTTTGGATGCTGAGATAGGACCCACATACCTTTGCCCTGTTTTGAAGAACAAAAGGGCAAAGCTTGTGCTCCCCCGACCCCCACCCAGGAATGCTGGAGAGAGCAGGAACAGATGGATCCATTTATCAGCTATTTCCGAGAGGTGTAAATGAATGACAACACGGAAGACCCAATTAGTCAAACTAGTCCCCAAGAAAGCTGCTGTAAGACTGCCAGTGGCACTACATCCTCAGGAAGAGGAGCCAAATCCTCTGTTTATGCAGATGAAAACTCCACCCACGAGTGTGCTCAGAGCTGCCACTGTCCCTTCTGCTCCTGCTCGAGTCAGGCTTTGTGTTTGTTGCTCAAACTGCGGCTTATACAAGGCTGCCACATCCAGCCCTACTGAAGTGCTGGACTCATGTTCATCCTCCATGCTCAGAGTCCTTAATGTTCCAGAATTCAGACTTGCTGTACCCCAGGCATTATTCAGGATTAGCACCACATTAAAAAAAAAAAAAAAAAAAAAAAAGCAGAGCTCCTTCCTATCTTCCTCTTACAGATACAAAGGAATCCACACAGTGTGAGGGACACTTATTGATTGATATGGATGAACAAAAGGCTTTCAGACACATGGACTTCCAGGACAGATGAGCAGTGCTATAAAGGAAACCATGGCAGAAGTCTGAAGTCCGTGCCATCAACATCCATGATGTTTTGAAGCCTTGGGCAAGCAAGAATGGGATGTCAGTGGAAATCCCTGGTTGTGTGGTGCTGTCTGAGCTGAAGGGAAGAGCCACACAGCAGCAGTCACCACTCCTGAGCACCATGGGAACGCTGCTTCTGGCTGAACTTCAGGGCCACAAAAGGAAAATAGGGTGCAAGCAGGGAGTGACCCAGATCAGACCATGGCTGCAGCCTCTTCCCTGTGCTCAAGAACCCAGTGGGGTTGTTGAACAAAGGCTCATTTGTTCCATCATCACATACTAAGAGAAACTCAGGATTAGATTTCAGCAAAAGCTGAAGCCTCCAGACTTGGACAAGAATCTCCAGCAGTATTTCAGAGGCAAAAAAAACCAGCCCTTCTTACTGAATCCAAAGTCAGAAAAATCTTAAACCTTCTGCTGAAGCAACAAGCTTCATGAAGCTACCCTGGTCCTGTCAGTTTTACTGGTCTTGTTAAATATACTGAGAGTGGCACTGGAAATCAGGAGCTGAATTCACTGCAGGGCTATTTCTAGGCGTGCACAGCTGAAGGGAAGTCCTGAAGTGCAGGACAAATTCACAAAACTGTAAATGTGTTATTGCAAAAACCTTTCCTGTTTTCATCCCTCATCACTGCCACCATCACACTAGTATGGAACTGGAAACAAGGTGTACTCTTTGTCTAGTATTTGGAGGAGTAAATACAGCTGTACCTGAACTTGGCATGGAATACTGAAAATCCTGTTACTGGAAAGTCCTGTGAAACAGGAGGGGCTTCTCAGCCAACAACAGGGACCTTGCAAAACTGTCAGTTTCTAAGACCTGTAATGAGAATTCAGCCTTCAGAAATTCAGGGATTAGATGCTAACTGTGCCCCTTCCATCTGCTGAATTTTCTTGGAGCAAATAGGTCTGGGTTTTTTCCTAATCTGTGGCTCAAAGACCCAAGTGTGAGATGTCCAAGTCGTGCAGCTCTCCATGGCTCTGCTGGTGGCTGGCTCTGTTCCTCAGTGAAAGCCCAAGGGAACAGTAGAGGCGGGTGGGAAAAAGAGTTGTTTTATTTTAATTAGGTTAGCACTCAAGCTCTTGGAGAGAAACCACGGCAACTCTTTGTGCAGAAGGACAGAATCCCTGGCTCAGTGGTGGCCTTTCCACAACATTGCACTTACGCCAAGAGTGTCCCAGTACACTGAAACACCAGAGTGGGTTACGGACCAGGCGGTTCAGGCTTTGGAACAAGGAACCATAGAATGCTCAAAGGGAAACTTTTGAGTTTCAGTTGTGCTGGGGGAGCAGCACATCATGGAACAGAGAAGGGCTGTGGAGCTCAGAGACTGACCTGACACAACAGTTTGTTAAGAAAGTAAAAATAAATAAGCAATTAAAATTACCTTTGCAAAAGAACAGGAAGAACAGATGAGCTTTGTTCAGATTCTTTAGTTTGTGACATTTCACATGTGATATAGGGGTCTGAAATAAGCATTTGTTCTCAACAGGAGCAAGAGCTGAGCAATCTAAACTTCAGGATTAAAGGCTGAGGACAGTAAATCCATGTTTTGCAGAGATTCCATGTCCCAACAAGAACTAGGTAGAAATCAGCTAGACCAACAGGCTCAGCTAAAAGACAAGACGTGTTCGGGAAAGTGATGGTTTATTCTTCTCTCCCTTCCTTTAACTCATTAAGAAATGCATTATTACTCTCAAGCCAATCATAAGGCCAAAATAATATATTGCAGACTCCCACAGTTCCATTTGTAGAATCGCTTACATTAAGACTAGTGTAAGACTTCAACAACAGACTATTTTTTGTAAGCATTTATATGCATTCCAATTTTTAAGAAATCTCTCTGTTGCCTCAGTCAGGCAGCTGTATGGGTGAAACACCAAACCCTGAAGTTTTACAGTCCATAGCACAGTCATAATTAAGGGTTCAGTACTAGGTTCAGTCAAAGGCACAAGGCCAAAGTAACACAGGTCACCAGGGCCTGGGTAGTGTCACTGAATTTATCTTTCTGTTCTTTAATCTCCAGTTTTAAGATTAGCTTTTAGCCAAAGCTCAGTTCCTCAGCAGCACAAACCTGCTCCACAACAAAAAACACTGAAGGGCATTTCCTCCCACATTTCAACAGCACTTTTCTCATTTGCTGTTTTGTCAAAGAAAACAAAAGTATTGGCAACCAATCAGTTGTGCAGCCAAAGGCCACAGTGACTGGATTCCACTGCACATGTATGTGAGAAGCTCATTGCCAGGGTTACTGCTGGCAAATGAACAGGAAGAACATTAACATTCTGCACTGACCTGTCATGTTCTGCCAATCCCAGGATACCTCTGATGACACAAAAGGTGCATTTAAATAATCTGTAAAAGTTCTCCATTTCCATAAGCCATCATTAGTACATGGAATGATAAATATTCTCTAAAAGACTTAAATAGTGGTCCCAAGGGTAACTTTTAACTCCAGCAAACAGAATGGATCAGCATAAAACAAATAAAGATGCATCTTATTTTACAAATCAAAAGTTGTAATTACTATAAAATACACGTATCTCCCTCAGTCACTGGAAAATGAACCATTCCAATCAGATTTGATCAGTTCTATTAGTGGAGACTGGACCTCCTGCTGCCACCACGTGCCCATCCCACCCACTGCCACAGGGGAAAAGGTATTTCAGTGAGACCAACCCCTTCCAGAAATACGAACAAGCACATTTCTAAGATCTTATCTGTGAATACAGGACAGTCCACAAATCCAAAAGGACAAGCACTAAAGAAAGCTCATTTCCAAATTCATGGTTTAAAATCTATTGCACATATAAAAATGAAAGACCCCAGGGCTCCCATAAGATTCTTTAAGACCCTGAGTCCGCTTTGTCTTCAAGCAACTGAAATGGATTTCTCTAATTCTACTGGGACCTGAAATAGCTGTAATACTTTCAGACTGTCTGCTTTTAACACTACTAGTGAAAATACTTCTACCCATTGCATTCCTAAGGGGGGAAAAAGACTGAAAATTTCTCCACAGTCCAAGAAATTATGAATTACATAAACTGTGCTGTACAGTTGTAAGCTTGTTTTGAGTCAACAAACACTTCATGATGTGGTATCTGGACAGGAAGGGACGGAAGGAGGCTGATAGCTAATGTGCTCACAAGCTTTCCCAGTACCCAATCTCAGAAAGCAGCTTTCAGTCAGAATACCTGAGTCTAACTGATGCAAATAATATATAAAATGCACGCATAGATTCACTTGCATTTCACATTATCTCCTGCATTCCTGCAGATAAGTTAAAAAACTGCAATACTTCTACAAAATTATATACCACTTTGAGCCAAACCAGCAGCAAATTCCCTTTCACCATTCATTTCAGCCCCAGCTGGAACAGACTGTTCAAAGTGCTCTACAAAACTAAGACAATATACAATGGATGCTCTGCTGCCTCTTCCTTCTCCTAAGGTGATGCAGCATAGCTCATGAGTCTGGAATGAGATCAGAGCATCAGCAGCAATACTAACAGCTTTGCTTCTGCCTGGGACAGCACTGCAGCTCTTTTGTTTATTCCACTTTTCACCTGAATCACTGTCATGGTCTGACAAAGGAGTGGCTCTGTAATCCAGTGTTTCAGTGAATCCAGAATAAACCAAAAACCTGTAGGCTTATTCTTGTTTTCTGGGAACAACCCTGTGCCCTAAGACGACTAGCTGCATTTCCAATGTTTAATGAGACTTTTGTAAGACTGACATAAGTGAGTTCTGGGTCACCAGAGCCCCAGGAATGTCGTGGTCCACACTCAAATTACTCGTTGAACTTCATCATCAATACCAGGGAAACCAGCTTCATATGGCACAGTTTGTCATTCCCAGAACCAGGGATCAGATCTAAAACTGACATGATTTCTTCAAACCAGAGATGCTTTTCCCAAGGTGTTGTTTGTTGTCTAAAGCCAAAAAAGATACAATATAGCATCTCTCCTCAAACCCTGAAAAGTAAAGTGACTTGGAGATAAAAATGCCACCACTGAAAGGTTCACTGATGCAGAGTCTATGCTGGCACCCAGATAGGGAGTGGATGAGCCTCTGTGTTAAAGATGTATTTGTCAAGGTTGATTAAGTCTATGTCGTCTGAAAACAGCAGAAACATGTATTTGAGTGTTTCCCCAAGGAAGAAGCTCTCCATCTTATCCCGTGGCTCTGGATTACTGGGATTCTGGACGTTGTTAATGGAAGTATAACCACCTGTAGGAACCTGTGCCAAAAAAAAAACCAAAACAAACAAAAACCACAGAAATTTGTATCTTTACATATTCTAAAATTAATTACTTTTTACTTCCTAACATCCAGATGCACTTGGAGAAGATAAGTGCTAGGAAACACATCAGCATATTTTTCATTTTGCACTTGGTTTTCCTTTACACACAAAGCTTGTTATGAAAAAAACAACTCACTGCATTTTAAAAGAAACCACAAGGATAAAATTAAGCAAAATATCCATTTAAACTTAAGTTAGAGAGGTATCACAAGGAACATCCCCTTGAAGTTTCTGGACAAACATACAGAAAGGAACTAGTGCTGTCTAGGTTAGAGCCGACCCAAGCCTCATGCTCATTTCTCTTAAGAACAGACCATGGGTATTTGATGACCACTGGCATCTAGGCCACATTATCACAGCACATCAGTGGTACCTCCACCAGCACTGTAGTCAGAATGAATACAAAACCCCTCTATTAAACCATTAATGCCATTTTATGCCAATTTTTTTCTTTGGCAACTTCAATCAAAGCATTCATTCAATACAGCCAGGTCCTTCTCAGCTTCTGAATTCTAAAAACAACCACAGTAGAGATCTTGAACAGCTGCCAAGATGCAGACACTTTGGTAATCTTGCCTACAGCTTCTGGATTTCACTTTTTAATCAATGTAATACAAGTTCTTTCCCTAGATAGACTAAGTAGTGTATCTCAAACTTTAAGAAACCAAATTTTTCTGTATATTCTTACAAATTTCCCCACAGGTATCTGATGAATCTTGAAACATACTAAGTTTCCAATGTTGGTGTTAGAAAGAAAGTAAGCAAATAAAGTCCTGACAGAACAAGGTCACTATAAGCTGGCCTTACCCGTGTGTATCTGTTGAAGTTTTGCAAAATTTCCCAGCCCCAGTCTTGGTATTTCTTATCACCAGTGAATCTGTACATATAAAAAAGGCTTTCCACAGTTTCTGGTCGCAGTAAGTTGTGCCTGTCTGCAGGCTGCAAGAGAAAAAAAAGGCAAGAGTACTTCAGACAGGGAATTCCCATCTCCATCTACTCCTAAGAGTTTGCTATGCATAACTCAGCTTCTAAAGACACTATCAGGGTAATTAAAACTAAAGCCTGGGGTACAGCTAGAAGGCGAGGCAGCAAAGGAATTAACTGCTCCAGAGCAGACCACATCACCAATATCTGGCCAGGAGTTTAACAGCAGAATAGAGCTACAGAGGAATCATGGAATTGGAGTTCAGGCCAGTTATCTCCTCACCTTGATTTCCACATCTTTGTGCCCCTCCTGTGCATGGAGGTTGAAATGTACGATTTCCGGGCTCAGGCCTGTCTCTACTTGAGCATACATCTGGTAGCAGGTTTCTATAAGGGCTTCAGCCAATTTCATATGATTAGCAGCCACTCCATTGTGGGCTCCCAGTGCCAAAGTACCCGGCAAGAAGCAAACCAAGTGATCCTGCAAGACAAGACAACCGTTACTGCAGAGACCTTCTGCATCAAACAGGCACTGCGTGCGCGTGTGCGCGTGTGCGTGTGTGTGTGCGCGCGCATCTCTGTCTCTCTGGGTTGTTTTATTCTTTCTCTTCTTCAAAACACATTTCTGGTACCTACAACTTGAGGAGAAGTTTTTAGCAATCTGATGCAATGTAGCATGAGGCAGGCAGCATTACTAGAGAAATCATTAATTTGGAAAACATCCAAGACTCTGTTTTTATGACAAGTTTCTGAAAAAAGGTCTCATGTTAGGGGGAGAGGGAGGAGAGTGTCTTTTCATTTACCAGAAGCATACTATACATTTCATATCAGCTCATGCAGGGGTCAGCAGAACCTCCTAAAGGTTTGGTTGTCCTCATTCTGGGGCTAGTCCACCACTGATCTAAGACTGTAAGAAATGCAGATTCATGTCACGCATGGGATTTTAAATGATTGAATAAAAGTTCAGGTCTCATCGCCCAAAAACATAGTAAAACCGTTCTGATGTCCCTGTATGGACCTTTAAAAGCTTTGTCCAGCTCTAAAGGAAACCTGAGGGCTGTAAAGGTCAACATAATAGCCAAAAACTTGCCACTTTTCCAGCTGACCAGGGTAAGAAACCTTGTCCAACCTTTCAACCAACAATAGTAGATTAAATACCAAAATAATGACTGCCTAGATCACAAGAAAGTGTGAGACGTCTAAGGCAAATCTATCTGTCTCACTTCAATTCTCTCCTATCTGGGGATGGAGCAGCCCCCTTTACCCAGACTCTGGTCTCAATCACAGCAGTTTGGAGAGCTTTTGGGAAATACAGATCCAAGAAGCACATGCTGAAAACTAGAGCTGAGGATCTAAAAGATATTACATCAGGAAACCAAACAAGTCATAGAATTCACTAATTCACATCAGGTATTGAAAAAGTATGCATAAGGCTACACATACATTAATAATGTATCACTTGTCTTTAAGGTAAGCCACATGCACATACAATTCCTGCACTTGCATAACATCTTTAACTGAAAGATCTTAAAACACATTTTAAAGAGTATGGATGAATAAATTAAGAGCAGAGAGTTAAGATTAATCAATTTTCCCTACAGCAAACAGCATACCGTTTTACTCGAGAATCCTACAGTAGGAAAAGAAATAAATGTCATAAATGGACAAAAGCCTCCAAAATTATCAAATTTTTTTTAAACCCCATAACACAGTATTAGATCACCTGCTTCTTTTGAAGGCAAATCTGAAAAGCCAGGTGTGCAAACATCCATATATATTTTTGAATTATGGAAAATAAACAATACATAAAATAGGCATTGCCTCAACAGCTTCACACACTGGAATTTCATGACCAAAAAAAAAAAAAAAAAAAGACAAAGAAAATTAGAAAATTTAACTCCTGCACCAAAATGTTCAGTCTCATGGGAGAATCAATGGGTTTGCTAGAGTACCTCAAGGAGAAGGCCCCTGGTTTGCACATGTAGTTAGTATGTACACAGCAGTTACTCAGTACTGCCATCACACTGGAGGGAGAGATGTGTATGTATATATAGCCTTGGAGTTTGGGGTTTTTTTGTTGCTTTAGAGATGTTGCTTTTTTCTTTGGAAGGGAAAAGCTTTGCATTTGCCTGGCTGCGTGTAGGGTTTTATTTAATTTTTGTGATAGTTTTTCTGTTTTATTTTGTTGTTGGATTTTTTTTTAAATGCAGTTGTATTTCTTACCATCTTGGCACTGAAATGGCCATGAGCAAGCTCTCCTACAAAAGTAAGCTTCTTGGGTGCTGATCTCTGAAGAAGATGCTTTTTCACTCCTTCTATGGCTCTCATATAGTCTTCCAACAACCTGTGAATTAAAATCATTCCCAGCTGGCTCACATGCACACAGTCAGAACATATTTCATCATAGCTGATGTTCAGCACAATCCTTTAAAAGACTGTTACTTCAGTCTAAAGAATATTTAACTAAATGTGAAACCTGACAAAAAAAACCCTCAAAGTCACCATCAACTGGGCATTAATTGGTTGTCAGTACCACGTAGCAATACCTTAAAAATACCTTATTTAAGTATTAAAGAAAACATCCCCCAACTGTTTCTAGGCAATAGCCAGATTTTATTTGAAAAATCCTTGGAAATAAAGTAATTGAAATCACAGGAAATCTAGGCTGGAAAGTACCCCTTGGAGGTCTCTCCTTCAACCCTCTGCTCTGAGGCAGACTCAGTTACATCACGTTGCCTGAGGCACCATCCAAGCAATTTTTTAGTCCCTCTATCCAAAGATGCAACAGTATCTCCATTCAAGACAGAGATTCAAAGATTTGGAGCAATCTTTTCCAATTGACCTCCCTCATTGTGAAACATTGTTTCACAGTATTTAACTTGATTTCCCTTTGTTTTCAAGTGCTTTCATGTGGAAAACAACCTGTTGATTAATTCCACTTCAAGGTTCACAAAATGCCATTGCAGTCCCAAAGACACTGATTCTCCATTTACAGTGGGGTAAGGCTTGCAAAGAGCAGCGAGAGAGCTTTGTAGGAAGGCGTTTGCTCTCATACACAGAAAAGCCTCTTGTCATTCTCTGCATGAAACCCCTCAAAGTGAACAAGTCCAACATAATTAGCTTATAATGCAGGCAAAAATTGCTGGATTTTTTGTCTTGTTTTGGAGGAAGCCATCTTTAATTCCTCTGCTCCTTGTAAACTTTCTCTTCCACTTCCGCAGCACAGACAAAAGAAACATATGAGACTAAGAGCAGGACTTTTTACAAGTGCATGTAGTGATAGAGCAAGGGGCTTTAAACTGAAAGTAAGTAGGTTTATACTGGATATTAGGAAGAAATTCTTCCCTGTGAGGGTGGGCAGGCCCTGGCACAGGGTGGGCAGAGAAGCTGTGGCTGCCCCATCCCTGGGAGTGTCCAAGGCCGGGTTGGACGGGGCTTGGAGCAACCTGGGATAGTGGAAGGTGTCCCTGCCCATGGCAGGGGGTGGGATGGGATGAGCTTTAAGGTCTCTAAAAGCAAAGTTCACACAAACATCAAACTCCTTTCACTAAAAAACCCAGAGCAAACACATTGCTGGTAAAAGGAAGTATCAGCAGTATATCAGAGGTGTCCAATTATGCTACATATCTACAGCAAAGACTTAATTCTTGCCTCCTGTCTGTAACACTCTCCACATCTGATGAGCTAAGCAAGAAAAGCCTTCTGTGGAGAAGTTTTGAGACTAAGCCTAACTTTCCTACTGTTTTTCATGAAGTTACCACAAGTTCCTCTTGCTGCTTAGCTTGCTTTTGAAAACAGTGATATGTTCAGTCAACTCTTGGGCATACACATTATTTTTCCTTAAGCAGCAAACTACAACAGAAAGTTTTAGAGCTCAGCTAATTCTCACACTGATATGAGAAGTGGAAAGAACTTACTCATTTTCTTTTTTTCCACCCTGAATCCACTGCTTAAGCAGATACTCATAGTAGCTGTCAGCTCTAGCTCCCAGAGTGTAGACCCCGAGGTGGGTGAACTGCCCACTGTTGGTGTTGATGAACATAGGCACAAGTCCATCATTTTTCCCTGAGAGGGCGTGAACATGCTTCATCACCTCATCTACAGCTTTCTAAAAGAAGGGAAATGGCAAACATAGATTACAGGTATAAATGATGCATAAGACTGTAGCTAGTAATTACAGGCCAGTAACAAATCTGTAACTTTCTTCCCCAAATTAGCAGCAGGGCCATCAAGTTTAGCTCGAGCAATATATTAAATACAGAATTTCAAATTTTTGGAATCTCAAAACATGATGTTCTTGGTACATTTAAGTACTCTGAAATAATTATAACTGTTTCCTTTCCTTCAAGATAAGCTCACTCAAAAGCCAGTACTATGGCACAGGACTATGATCTGATTTACTCAGATTAGTAAAGTAGAAGTCCAGCTACATGAATCACACAATAGCTAAAGCTTCCTTAAATAACTGCATTCTTCAAAACTGAGCTGTGGTTACAGTTCAAAACAATAAAATAACATCAGCAAACAAAAATAAAAGTGGACAATATTATTTTCTCTGAAATTATTGTTTTATTTCAACTAACTTTTCCCTGTGACCTGCTCTCAGACTCTTATCTAATGAGGCACATTTTAGTACCTTGGATGACAACACTACAGTTTTGTTCTCTGGGTATAGATAATGGCACCAAGAAACCACACTCAGAATTTTTTATTTTTTTAATTAAAATCCGTTTCTGAGGAAGAAAAATAATTATTCATCTCCACTATTACCTTCTGGTATTCAATAAAATAATCGTGATATTCTGTTTCTTATTCTTCCCTCATCTAGAGTTTCACAACTTATTTATTGTAACTTTTAGACTCCAGAGACCATGAGTACTGATGAGAGTCAGTGGTGGCGCTGCAGAGAGGTGGAAAAAGAAAGAGACATCAACTGATTCTTCCATACCTGGAACTTCTCATCTCCAGTGAGACGAGAGAGCTCCCTAAACTCCAGCTGAATGCTGGTCACCTCTGCCACAGTGCTATCAGATGTCCACCGAGGGGGATGTGCAGTGCCCCGGCCAATGTTGACATCTGAATACGGGATCTTGGAGGGGGTCTTGAATGCTGGCATAAGCCTGTTCCCAATGTCTTTCTAGAAAAAAACCACAAGCACAGGACAAAACAACAAACAAAACAACAAATAAATATACATGCACACCCCATTTGATTTTCTTCACCAAGCAGATAGAAAAAGATAGAATAGTAGCTTGGTTTTAGATGGTGCAAGCAACAAAAAGAATTAGAAGAGGTCATCAGTTTATTTGTAATAATGAGCAGTTTCCACCTTGTCCCTAGCACTGCAGGCCTCATGTGAGGCTGCAATCCCTACGCCATATGATGCAAGTCTGCACTCACTAACTGCATCTAGATAATCTGAAGAGGTGGCTGATGCTGTTAGGGCACAGAGAGAGAGCATTCAAAGACAACTATTACCCTTTGCCAACCAACCATTTATTTCTTCTTTAGTTTCATGAACTTCATTATGGTCAGCAGAAGAGCAGACATACAAGGATAGGTACACAGTGACGTTCTGAGGTCATCCAGAGAGCAGAGACACAGGTTTAAAAGCTTAATGGTAAATCCCTTTCTCACCACTTTAAATATGAAACTGCTAAAACCCAGCAACATTTAACTTTCTAAGGAATCTTTCATCAACTTTGTCCAGTATGAATACATAATCCAGTTTCATTCGTAGGGCCTGTCACTCACAGCTTTTTCCAGGAAGAGGCTGTCTCCGGAGAGGTGGTAGGTGCTCAGCAAGCCACCCAGGATACGGATAGTGCTCTCAAACAGGTTCACATCCACATTTTTATCGAATACTAAATCATTTGCTACCCATTTTCTTGCTTCTTCAAATTCTGCGAAGTATAAAAGGTAGTTCATTTATGAACTTCTGCAAAGTTCCAACAATCAGAGACATGAGTATTCCATATATTCCTGACCCTTATTTGTATCTGTCTACAGAGATGATAATTTTAGGTGGAAAATAAAAATGAAGAGCACATCCTTGGAGAATTTTGACTACCATTGGCTTAATTCTTATTCAACACACACCACAGATGCATACAGACAGAAATATACACCAAAATAGAAAGGTTTTAATAGTCTAAGAAAAGAAGAAATAGAGTAATTCTTTAGTAAAATAATCCAGAAATTTAAGTCTTTCAAATCCATCCATTTGACTTGTCAGACAAATAATTACACTTTCACAGAGCCTTCTGTTTTTAATTAAATCTTTTTCAACCAAAGGTGTTATCTACCAAGAAAACAGGTAATATATTCACTTAACAGCCATTAACACCTTTCTTTATCCTAGCCATGTCCTGGGGAGCCTGCTTCCTGCCTCAGCACTTAACACTCAAAATCCTGACAGGCTGCAATTTTTTTCTCTAGAAACAAAACTGATTGTTTATCATACTATTAATGAAAAAAAAAAAGAATGTAAAAAAAATAGCCATTTTAGATTCATCAGCCAGCTTAGCAGCAGCATCACACAATGACTGCTTTGGCAGAGGGACTGTCTCCATGGTATGTGAGTCAGCTCAGCCTCAAATTGTGAGGGCTGGGCTATTTCAAACAATCCCACAGCTTCCAGAAAATCCTTCTTGTGAGAAGCAGCAGCACAACTAGTTTCCCAGAAATTGAAGGCATTTCACAGGAGATAAACTCTAAAGCAAAAGGATGCCTCTGTGCCCTCTAGTCTTGGATGCTGGGCAGATTGAGAACCACAGAAAATCTCCCAGTCAGATGTTAGGACTATTAGCAGCAAAACAGCAAAGGCACAGCTTCTGCCACAGAAGCTTTTGCATTCATCAGCTGATAAGAAAGATTGGCAGCCTCAAACAAAACTTTCATTTATATAGCATTTGTTATTCAGAAGAAACCCCAGGAGCTTTCTAAGGCAATCAGCAGAACTGCAATAAAATATGAAGAACCCCTCACCAAGAACCCCTTTTCAACACATCTAAATTACTAGTAAATTTTAAAAGCTCTGTTCAGTTCACTGTAAATTTTTTAGGAAAGAAAAAAGGAGCAGCACACTGACAACTTGGTGAAACTTGAAGACAGACTGTTCAGGCCTAGAGCTGCACATATATGACATATTAAATCAAATGAAACCTCTACTTTACGCAAACTTCAAAGATGGAAGAGACAGAACCATGAAAGACTGAGTATTTATTGTTCCCTTATTAGAAACCTCGACAGAAAAAGCTGCATGATTAACAAAAGTTTACAAAGGTGGCTATCTACCAAGGTTAAATAAATACAGTTCCAGAAATTTTTGAATACTACTAAAAGCCCTGCACCATCAAAAAAAACCAAAAAAAAAGCCAAACCCAAACAAAAAAATCCCCTTGAATACTGATTAAGCATTTAAGTTTTTAGCAACAGATTTGAAAAAGTTTGGCCTTAGTTTTTAAAATCTGTTTTGAAGTTTTCTAACATGGTCACTTCCAGAACAACTCTCAAAAATACAGGCAGCAGAACAATTCAGGAAGGAAGTATTGAGCACTTCCTTTCTCCACCCATGGATTCTTCACAGAAACAGCTTTCTTAAATCCATACATGAAATACTGATGCTAGGTGTGATAAAACACAACTGAGGAGCTTACAGGTGAACTACTCAAGAGGGATGGGCAGAAAGCCTCCAGTGGCTGCACAGAGGTAGACCTGGGGTTTTAGTACAGAAACAAAGATCAGGAAGTTTATTAATACATCCCTCAAATTCTAGTAGATATATTCACTGTATTCATATGTAACCATGGAATATTCTTCTTCTGGCTCAAAATTCTATTCCAAGAAAAATGGTGTCCTTTAATATAGTTGGGGGTTTTAAAAAATATTTTTATACTTATTTATATATATGTATGTGTATTTACCCATACCGGAAAACTAAATTTATTAGCCACATGTAAATGTTCCCCTCAAAGACTCCTGAACATGCACTGCCTGAATAGAATACAAAAATTTATTTTAGAGGGAAAAAATGGAGGAGGAAAAAAAGTTACCTTCCTTTAGGCCTAAAATCCACATGGTATCCAAGGCATCAATTAAGGTAAGGCCAAGTCCAAACCACTCGCTGTAGGACTTGGACAAAGGCTTCAGCTCATCATGGCCCCAGGCAAAATCCTTGTACCCTCTCCAGGCATGGCGAAAGGCTTCGATCACAGCCAGCTGGCGCTCGTTTATAGGCACTGCAAAGGGAAAACAGCACTTTGCTCGGGACTTCTTCAGGCCATTATGCAGCTATACCAATCACACTTTGCTGCATTCTACCCAAAATAAACTTTCTTCCAAACTAACTGATCCACGCAACGGAAAAACCATCCTGACATTCTTTTCAGGACAGCCTTTCCTCTGTAGAATAACCAGTTAGTGTTTCTGGTCAGCAGTTCAGTCAGGTGAATACAGAGATCTCTCCCTGGCAACAAAATTGTCACTTCTGCAAATAAAACATTAAAATAATCACATGCACAGTTGTATATGATTATCACTAAACCTCAAAGATGGATGGTGTGTCTCCATGCCTCCCGATTGGAGGCCAGAGTGGACCACTGATGGTGGTCAATATGGCCAAGGCTGA
>JAWWEU010000038.1:11343240-11369615 GCA_035583155.1 Acropternis orthonyx | reverse complement strand
CCTTACAGGGCTAAGCGAGCTCCATCTGCCCGGGTTTGGAGTTAGAGTTGTCCTTCTCCTAGGATGGTTGCCAGGAGACTGGCGAGCCCATCCTGCCCGTGGACACACTTTGTCTGACCCTTCAGTTGAGACCTGACTGGCATGGGAGACTCTACCGGAGGCACAAACCACTGCCAGCACAGCCCCAACCTCAGAAGGACACGCAAGCTTCTCCCCTGTGACTAACAGGAAGAAGACTAACCCCATATTCAGTTTGCAAAAGTGCAAACATATGACATTGAAATATGCCATATTTATCACACCAGAACTTCCTTGTATGAACCCAGAAAAAGGAATAACAGGTTCTTTGCTCCACAAGGGCAGCAACTTACAAAACAACTTCTGCAGCTTTCTGGTGAGCCTTAAAACAGTTTAGTTCAGGGGGGAAGTCACTTTCCCTGTATTTGCAGAAGAAAATGAAAACCACTACTTAAAAGGAAGTGTCTCTGTCACACTCTCTCTCCTCAGATTATCCTATCCTGCAATATGTGCCTTCTTCCAGGGGCTATAGTTCAAAGATTTTCACATTCTGATGACTATAAAGCATGAAGGCTGTTGTGGTGGAATAAGGACACTGAAAGGTTTGCATGTTCTGGGTAAGTAATCTTTCCTACACTTACTGTTTCCTTCAAGTAAAATACATAAAATAGACGTGCATGGGGGGAAATCGCAAAATTTTGAGCATAAAAGTGAACAGAAATAAAGATATAATTAACTGTACTATTTACCTCGTTCCTTCTGGTCTTCAGCTTCCACAGATGAAGGTTTTTCTGGTTCCTTTATTTTACTGGATGGAGGTTCAGTACTTTGGTCAGTTTCTATCACTGCTCCTCTCCAACTGCAAATACAAGCAACTGTAATTAAGACTTATTTTGGTCACAGAAAGTCATGCAAATGAGTGAGACTTATCTCTGCATTTTCTTTATCTCATGATACTTTGATTAAAAAAATATTGCATTTTGTGTCAAGGATCAAAACAACTATGTTGTCCACTAGATAGTTTTCTGTTCTAAGAAACAAATTCACACCAGAGAAATTTTACCAGATTAAGAAATGTGTCTTACAAGCTCTTGGAATTTCATTAAATATCTTGGTAATGGAATTTGATAAAAAACCTCTAAAAGTAATTAAAACACCTGGAAATGCTGTATTAAGTAATTTGTTATCTACCAGCTCTGAAATGGCCACAGTAGGCACTAACACGAAATAGTACCATACAAATGATGATCAAAAAAAATCACAAAGAAGCACAAAGAAGGAGCTGCTCAAAGTATTGGCTTTGCTATCAAGGGGTCACAAGCCTTTCTTGCCACCACAGATGCATAAATCAAGTTTTTACAGGTTTTTGTGAAAAACCTCCTGAAGGAGACATTTTTCAAGACAGACTTCAAGTTAAGCCAAGTTCATACCAAGACCAAACAATCTCAACCATACCATCTAATATACAGGTATGTTGCCTTTGAGTTCATAATATGAAGTAGGCTTACAGGACCTTTAAAGTTTATACAGTTTGCAGTCAGCATATCTTCTTAGATAAATCCCATATTTCATGTCTTACTTTCATTCTTTAAATTTTTAATCAGTCTTAACTAAGCTATCCTTCCTCTCCTAAGTTCTCCCATTACCAGCTGTTTATGAGCTACAGCACAAGCATAAACACAGTAATAAAACACCTACAGCCAAAATGCTGAGGCAGGCACAGTTTGATGCTATGATCAGCACAGTTGAGCCAGCACTGAAAAGGACACAAACACATAAAAACTCCCAAGCCTAGTGTTCCAAATCTGAAGAACATCTGCTGAACTTTTAGTAGTCTTTTCTAGATCCACATTACACCCCTTCAGTTATTTCAATCAATATCATCTTGGGGAACAACTTCGAGTAACCGTAACTACAGCAGCACAGACCCTTTAACTGCTAGATCTGTATAAGGGGTTTCTGAACTGTACGAACTGTTTGTAAGAAAGGAGCAAGCACACTGTGTACAGTCACATGCACACAGCTACGTACACATCCACGGTTTGTGCCACTTCAGCCTGGGCGCACTGTGTTTAGTGGCACAAACCCCTCATCAGTACTGACACTGCTATCATTTTCCAAGCCTGGCCCAGGACAAAGACACTTGTAGCAGCACTATTGTGTTGATATTGGTACATCAATATTTATTACAACAAACAGAAGAAACCTCTGGACACCAAGAATCCTCCTGAACATTAAGAGCATCTAAGCGCATTACAAAAACAGCCAGTCTTGCACGGCTTCAAATCCTCTGCAGTTGTGTGATGCAAACAGTAAAATAAGGGAAGCTGCACAACCATTGAAATGAAATCTGTCAACCTAGCAAATATCAGCAGTTATCAGGCCGGACCTGAGAACAAACACATGCAAGGAAGGAAAACAACCTCAGACACAGACAACAAAAAGTCCTTACAATTTTCACTCCAACCCTTAACGGATCTTGGTGGAGAGGGGAAACACTGTAGCTTGCTTGAAAAGTTTCTACCTGATAATGGATTTCTCAGTTTTCTCTTCTTTGTTAGCCTGGACCACCTCTTCTACAGGCCTGATGGTACTGTGTCGGGTCTTCAGCCTTGTGTCCCTCCGTGGTGCCTTGATCTGAAGATTGGAAGGACCACGACGAACATGAGGTGGTTTTGGCTGCCTCTGGGAAAAGAAAAAGAAGTATGTGCTTGGTATGTTACAAAGACAGTGAAATTTCAAACCATTAAGTCAACAGCATTCATTCCACAGTACTAAACAAAGCTTCATATAAATCTTATTTTGCTATCATATCAGCAGGCAAGTTCTGCCCTGAATGGAAGGTATAAAGACCTAATGCACTAATCCACAGTCAGTTAGTGTTCCTTTCCTGTTGCATCCCCCATAAACACAACCTTTCAAACCCACCTAACATCTGCTCTGCCTGCTGCTATTCCTCAAGCTCTCAGAAAAGCTGTTCCAATTCAGTGTGACACTGACTGTATTCATGTCTCCTATACAGCCACGACTCCAGGTTCCTCACAACAGTGAGACTGATGCCCAGAGCATTCCAAGTCAAAACAAACTAATCACAGAATGAGCAAAGCATTAAGTAAAATGTCACTGTGACCTGAAGTCCTGGCACTTCTGGGCAGAGCAGTGAGTAAGAAATAGCATACAGAACATTTAAATAAAAAAGATAAAGAGAAGAAATGCTACACCAAAGCCCTTTCTGAGAGGAGAGCATTCCACCCAAAGCAAACTTCTTTTTGCATGTTTTAATTCCTTTCTCCACAACAACTGTTGAAAGAAAGCACTATTTGCAGCCTTCACAAACCCCTTGATAGCTTTGTAAAATGAATTTCTTCCCTCAGTACCTGCAGTGAAAGCTCAGGGTAGTCTCCACGGTTGGCATCTGCTTTCTGGGGTGCTGGGAGAACTGCTGGATTTGCCAGCTTTAATCCAGGAATGTCTTGTTCTGTTCTCTGATCATCCAATGATTTGTTTGTTAGACCTAGACACACAAAACTGCTCAGCACAAGGAATCAACACTTTAGGTTGCAGCAAGAAATTTATAACAGTTTGCTGCATTCACATAGTAGATACATCTCCAAAAAGTGCATTCACAAAACATTGATAAACACACACACTAATTGTTAGATACAAAGATGTATTTTGGTATTAATCCTCTCCCTAAGGAACATGGGGCATTGCTAAAAGGCATATATGTGTTCTTTTTGATTGCTACTATTTCAGTTTGTCAATACAGGTGGTAAGGTAATATCAAAGCTAAATGTGCCTTAGTATTGTACAAATGTTTGGAATTTCTAATCTGATGGGCAGTCAAAACCAAGAGAGGATTATCTTATTCTACTTTTGGGCTACCAATATCTATGTACAAACATAATAAAAAAACCCACTCACAGCCACCAAATCTTAATCAACTGTCATGGTTTAGGAATGGTACTCCCAAATTCAGTGCCCCCAACGAGGATCTCCAAAACCACATTGCAGCTCTCTGCTCCCCTGTTTTCTCCTCCCCCTTCCTGCTGCATCAGGGATGGACTTAAGAATTGGAGGCACAAAAGGGAAAGATCATGGGTTGATATAAGAACAATTTACTGGAAACAGCAATGAGACAAGAAAATTAACAGTAAGAGCAACAGCATTAATAACAAAACACATAAGAAAAAGAAACTATTTACATAGAAAGCCCGTGACAATAAACAAATCCCAGATGGCTTCCCTCACCACGTTTTCTGGACTGAAAGGAGCCGCTTCTCCCTGGAAGAGAGAGAGTCCCTTCCCCATTCCCCAGTGAGATGAGGTGGTGCAGAGTAACATCCAGGCCTCAGCCACGCTCCCCTGTGACTACTGCAAAACATTAACCTGCCCTGGACAGAACCAGGACACATACACAGGTAACTACACAACTTTTCCTGACCCTATGCATGGCCAAAATTTCCTCACCCTGTACATTATCTACCCCTTATTCTATACCATTCACATCATGCCCAGATCCTACACCCTCTAACTATATACATATATATATAAATATACAAAAGTAAAGGTATAATTTCCATAGTCAATGGCCATCCTTCCAAGATGTCTGTGGAGTTCATTTAGTCAAGGACTCTCTGTTTAAAAAGAAACCAAGATGCCTATCAAGGAAAGTGAGGAATCCTTCTGGATGAGGCAGGGGGCCTCTCTCTCCTCAAAACCACCACAACCTTTGAAATTAACAGACTTTAATCAGAAAATGTAGAGAAGAGGATAACAGTTCTTTACTCTCTCTATATATATAGCCAAAAAGGAAAAGCAAACATAACAGAACAAATAGCAACACCATAACCAAATCTTTCAAACAAATCAAGTTCTCTCTCTGCCCCTTCGGTGCACTTCTATTTACAAACAGCAGGCGGCAATGCCGTGCCTCGGGAGGCAGCTGCTGCAGGGACTCACAGGCTCCGGCGAGGCAGACAGAGGTAGAGGGACAGGTGCTGGTTCCGAAGCTCACGTGGGAATGGTGGCCACAGCGACAGGCTGAAACCTTTCCTGTGGGCAGTGCAAGAATCCTCTCACCGTCCTTTGTCCAAAAGCGTTGGAGGGCGGGGCGGAGGGGGAGAGGTTAGCAATTCCTCTGCAGATGGCACTGGCCCCTCCACGAGTCTGTAGCGAATCCAGGCAGCAGTGACTGTTCTCTCAGAAGAACGGCACAGAGCGCGGGGAGCTGGGGGGGTGAGCCAGGACCACCCTCCCAGTGCTTCCACCAGCCCAGCAAGAAGCAGCTGGGCACCCAAGCAGACAGACCAACAAGACTGTAGCAGCAAAATTTAAAAAAAGAGAACCGGAAAACCTCTCTCTCACCACCTCCCAAGCCAGGGAAAAAGCAGTCCTCCCCTACCAAAAAAAAAGAAAAACGCTTCCCCGTTCTCTCCCCAGCCATCACGTTGGAATGCAAAGCTCTTAGCTACCCCTTTGTTTAAGCTTTAGGCAGTTAGCTGACTCCGGGAGCAGGTAGTGAGAGCTGCACTTCAACAAGCCATCTCATTCTGGCTTCCACCGCCACGGCAAGGGACAAAAAAAATAAACTCCATTAAAGATTTTGAAACTAACAAGGATGTGCATTCTATCCATCCTAGATGTCTTCCCGGGCAAGAGGGCTGCTGTGCTGCTATCAGGTCATTCAAATTGTATCAGGAGCTCACGCTTGGTGTACCTGGAGCAATCCATACTGATTGTCCATAGTAGTTATGGCACACAGTGGCAGTGTCATTTGGTAACCAATGGTATACAATTCAACACTACAGACTGTTCGCACCCAAAAATCAAATCAGCCTGAGGGACACATCATGTTTCCCCATTCCTCTGCATTATCCACCAAATGTACCCAAGTGCTTGAGCAAAAACAATCCCACGGCTTGGTCTGCCTCTGCCTGAGGCAGGACTAATCCAAATTCTCTTTCCTAATGCATTCCTCATCTGTACCACAGGGACTTTAACCCCTTCTACAGTATGTAGAGGTTATGACTGGGTAGGCCCAGCTCAACCAGTAGACTCTCTAGTGTTAAATAACCAGGCAGCCATCATTAAAATGCAGATCACAGTGTTTGATCAGATTCCACCAACCATTGCTTTCAATGTGGTTTTTAACAGTCCGTTGTACAGTTCATGCACCAGAGGCTCTCTGGCCCAGGGGTCTGTCTATGAGGCTGTTTTTGACATGAGTCCTGCTGTCCAACTCAATTCTTTCTGGGGTGCCATGTCACCAGAGGACTTGTTTTTCCAGGCCCATGTTTTTACAGGACAGCGTTCCGGGCAGTGGTGAGGCACAGGGCGCTTGTCCAGCCATCAAGTGATTGTTTCCACCCCTGTCAGCATGTGGCACTGGCCTTGGTGGGTTTGTGGGAGTGTGATCTGATCGATCTGCCAGGCCTCCCCAAATTTATAATTTGAGCACTGCCCTCCATATCACAGGGGTTTTACCTGCTTGGCCCTTCTTGATCACAGCACGTGTTTCACAGTTACAGATAACTTGGGAGATGGTATCCATGGTTAAATCCACCCCTTTATCATGAGTCCATCTGTATATTGTGCCTCTTTTATGATGACCAGAGACATCATGGCCCCTTCAATCCAGAAATAATTCCCCCTTGTGTTATTAGTCCAGATCCACCTGAGACACTTTAATCTTGGCAGCCTAACCCACCTGTCCATTGCTGTCATGTTCTTCAGTACCCCGACTCGTGGGTACCTTGTGCATCTTACATGATGTATTTTAACAGCTGATTTCTCTACCTGGGCACAATTTCCGCACTTCAGCAGCCCAGATGGGTTTCCCTCTGTGCTGCCAACTGGTCTTTTTCCCTAGGTCCAGCCGCCATCACAGAGCATTTGCAACCATCCACGAGTCAGTGTAGAGGTAGAGTGTTGGCCATTTCTCTTCTTCAGCGGGATGGCTTTCAGCTCTGCAATCTGACTTGATCCACCTTGTCCCTCAGTCGCTTCTGCAACTCACTGTGTAGGACTCCATACAGCAGCTCTGCATTTTCAAAGCATCCCTACAATACAGGGGGAACTGTCAAGTGAAGACAGCATGTCACTTTTCATTTTCAGGTAGCTGATTATATGGTGGGGCCTCCTCAGCACATGTGACCTTTTCATCCTCTGATGATGATCATTTAAAAGTTTCACCTTCAGGCCAGTTTGTGCCGTCTTCAAAGATCCCTGGGCAACTGGGGCTTCCTGTTCAAGCTCACTGTGTGATCAGAGCGATCCATTTACTCCACATGGCATCAGTGGCCTAATGTGTGGAATTTTCCCTTTGAACATCCAGCCCAGCACTGGCAGTCGGGGTGCCAAGGAGGAGCTGCGCTTTGGTGCCAATCACTTCTGAAGCAGCTCAAACCCCTTCATAAACTGCCAGGATCTCTTTTTCAGTTGGGGTGTAACAGGCCTTGGATCCTTTGTATCTCTGACTTCACAACCGCAAGGGTTGTCCTTGAGCTTCCCTGGTTACTTTTTGCCAGAGACTCCAGAATGGCCATTGTCCCTGGCTACAGTATAGAGCACATTTTTCGCATCTTGTCCTATCCTGATTGATCCAAGAGCTACTGCATGAGCAACCTCCTGTTTAATTTGTTTAAGAGCTTGCTGTTGTTCAGGACCCCATATAAAATCATTCTTCTTCCGGGTCACATGACAGAGAGGGCTGACAGTCTGACTGTAATCTGGAATATGCATCCTCCAAAAATCCAGAGCGCTTATGAAAGCTTGTGCTGCCTTTTTGCTGGTTGGTGGGGACACAGCTGCTATTTTGTTCACCACATCCACTGGAATCTGATGACACCCATCTTGCCAGTTAACTCCTAAAAATTGAACTTCCTGGGCAGGTCCCTTGACCTTACTTTGTTTTATGACAAAACCAGCCTTCAGGAGGATTTGGATTATCTTCTCCCCTTTCTCAAAATTCTCCTCTGCTGTGTTGCCCCACACAATAATGACATCAACCTACTGCAAATGTTCTGGAGCCTCACCCTTTTCCAGAGCACTCTGGATCAGTCCATGCAAATAGTAGGGCTGTGTTTCCACCCCCTGGAGCAGAGGCTGAGGGTTTCTGTCCTCTTCCCAATCTCCTTGCCAATGCCCCCATCCTGGGACAGGGATCCCATTTGCTTGGCTTCACTACCATCCAGTTTCGTATCATAGGCTGCAATATCCCAGCATCAGAGCAGCCAGGTCCCATGGGGCTCATCTGACTGGGCAGCTGGTAACTTCTCACATATCTCACAGGTCATCCAGGGATGGGGATCAGGTGATTATCTCTGGCCCTGCCTCTTCTTCCTGTTCTGAATGCCCTATTCCTCTTCATGCCTCACTAAGCAAACCAATTTGGCTTAAGATTTCTTCTTCTATATAGAGGCAACTGCTACTGGCACAAGTTGTTCCTCTGGTTCAGCTGCAGTCTGAGTGGCCACAATAGCTGGTGGTCTGCTTTCCTCCTCCTCCCCATGAGGGTACTGTCTAGTACTGAACTGCATGTGGTAAAAAGTAGCCAGAGCCCAGCACACTGTAGTAAGTCTCTCCTCTCTGGAGCTGCCACAGCATTCTTCTTGCAAATATTCTGCCACTTTATCAGGGTGCTGTACCTGTTCAGGGGTGAACTTCCAAAGCACTGGAGCAAAGAATTTCCCCAAAAGCTGGCACCATTTTCCTCTACCTTCCACGACACTCATGACTATCTACTCTCAGGGCCGATCTCTGAATGACCTTCCTCAAAATCTCTTTCTTGACTCTAAACATAGTGTGGACTCCACTGAGGGGACCTGTCAGACTTAAGAACAAGAGAAGATGTTCTCCTTAACACCCAAAGGAATGTAAAAATCTCAAACGATGTTGTAAGAGGCCTGAAGGAGGAAAAATGGGTGAAAGCTGGGGAAAATCATCCTCCCCTGTTCCTTGCACAGAATGGGTATGATTATTAATGGACTCACAAAAGCAGTGCCCAAGGTAGGGTAGGAGAGTAACACTGAATACACATCTCAAATGACCCTTACTGCCTCCCCTTGATGTTTTCATGTCATAAACTGATATCCCACAGTACAGCAACAAAGCAATCCTGATCACTCTCCCTTCTCTGAAAAAGATCCCCACAAGGAGCACATATAGGAATATATACAGAGTTAGGTACTGTAACCACGCAAACAGACCAGGCAACATTGTGACCAGCGGTTCTGTACCAAATACAACAAATGCTTAGGTCAAACTTCTTTTCAATCTGCTCTGGGCAGATCTGTTGCTATCTCAACCCTTGGGGCCCCACACTGGGCAACTGCCAACCAAGGCTGTTGTGGTTTAGGAATGGTATTCCCCAAATCAGCGCCCCCACCAAGGATCTCCAAAACCACACTGCTGCTCTCTTGCACTTCCCCACTACCTGCCCCAGCCCTGCCACTCTGTTTTCCCCTCCTCCTTGGATGGAGTTGAGAACTGGAGGCACAAAAGGCAAAGATCAGAGGTTGAGATAAGAACAGTTTACTGGAAACAGCAATGAGATAAGAAAAGTAACAGCAACAATATTAATAAGAAAACGTTTAAGAAAAAGAAACTATTTACACAGAACACTTGCAACAAAAAACAAATACCAGACATCTTGTCCACCATGATGTCTTGACTGGGAGGAACGCCTTCTCCCCAGAACACACTCCCTTCCCTACCACCATCATCACCTCCTGCGCCCAGCAAGGATGTGAGGTGGTATAGAATAACACCTGGGCCTTAGCCATGCCCTCTCCTGGCTACCGCAAAAAATTAAACCTGTCCCTGTCAAAACCAGGACATCAACTAAAACAAAATGTTGCTCTAGTCAAGATAAACAAATAAACAACATACGAAAAGTATTTCTGATTAAGCACTGTCATTGAAATGTCACATAAAATCATCTCACTGCACTTTAATGAATACCTCCAAGCGCTGTCAATAGAAATGAAAACTGGTTATAAGAACTACAACAATTTCCTAAATAACACCTCACTCTGGCAATTCCGAGTTGTACAGAACACATACTTTTCCATACTTCCCCCATGCTTGTGTACGAAACGACTCCACAGACTGCCAAGAAGGCAAACAGGAAGAGAATGACACTCCGCTGGAGTCGGGACAGCTGCTTCCATTTCTTTAGGAGAGAAAAGAAGTGAGAAGAAGAACATTTAGCACAACATTGGAGCCCACTTGGTTAAAAACAAACTCTTACCAGTTCATTCAAATTAAGAAACACAAAACGAAGTAGGTTTAATTTTACCCTGTTTCCAACTGCAGATATCCATTGCTTATTTTCTTGGATGACAGAGAAAACAGAAATCTAACCAGATAGCATATGGCACAGCAAGCTAACAGAAACATCAGAACCACATGCTGCAAGAACCTCAAAATTTGCCAAATGCGGAGGATCCCAGAGAGCTTCAACTACAGCTGACTTTGATCACAACCTCCACTGTCTGACCTGAGCATCTGCCCATATGTCAACTGGGAAATCAGCCAAAAGCCTCTTTGCTCCTGGCTGGGGAGAGACTGCAAAGTGCGTATGCAAAATAAGAACAGAAGCAAGCAGTAGGAAAACTAAATACATTACTGCAGCAAAGAAGAAAGGCTCAAAATAAGCTGAGCACCAGCCACTGGACAGGTCACAGGTTCAATCCCCATATGGGCCATTCATTTCAAGAGTTGGACTCAATGATCCTTGTGGGACCCTTCCAACTCAGAATATTCTGTAACTCTGTGAAGGAGAAGTGAGGTATCCTGCCTCTGATAAACATGGGAATTGTCACACAGAACAGGTCCTGCATCACAAAGAAAGTCATCAACCTGCAGCAGCATGAAAATGAAGAAAAATACCACAATGAACAAGAAAAATCCACAATGTTTTCAAGTTTAATCCTGGACAAAAATGTATTTTGAAACCGAAGTAAAGACAACAATCACTAAAAATCAGACAGCAAATGGTGTATTAGGCTGAGAGAGGCTAATGTACATGAGCCTTCATTTACAGAGAGAGCAGTTGGAGTTACACATTAACTGCTAAATTACCATTGTTACTTTTCCAGCAGTCCCACTGAAACTCACTAATATTGGTTTTGGCCTACAGAGGGAACTTCAGTGCCAATGCTACACTCAGGAACAACCTTTCCTACAAACCGCACAACACCCCACAGTCCTCATCCTCTTAGCAGCAGCCAGTGCAGGACTGTTGATGTGCTCACACTGCGAGCCCCACAGCACATAAAGTCTCCTGCCTTCCTCCTGCACTGCTGACAGTACAGGAATCCTGTACACCCTTCCCTGCACACACTGCAAGATGCTGGTCCTGCTCCGTCATCTTCAGCTCTACCTACATGGCAAACCATATCACCATTTCCCCATTGCAGGAGTACGCTTGAAAACCAGCAGCCTTGTGGTTCTTCAGCGTAGGGTGGGAAAAGAGGCACTGACTGTGATAGGTAGGACAGGTAGGAATGAGGCACAAGAACACGTAAGGGCATTTACCACTATCTTAGTGGTTTTCTATTTACAAAGAATAAGGATATAACGAAGGGTGACATGAAAGGCCCACGTTTCTTGAACTGATAATATAAGAGAACTGTGAGACTATGTTCCTAAAAAAGCACTTCAAAAGCTTCATCTGACGACTTGTAGATCCTCTGTAGGTGACTACTCATCATATTCTATCTGCAACAAGGTTTATCGTGTCCTTTTCACTTACTCTTTCTTATACAAGACTCTCTGGGCCCAAGACTCCCATCCTCGGTAAAGCTGCCTGCCCACTCCCTACCCACAAGAAGGCCAAATGGTCACTTCCCCACAGCTCTGCCAGGGGACCCCTCTCCTCACACTCAGCTTTCCCACAAAAAGCAGAACCGTTCCCTTTACCCTTCTCGGGCAAAAGACAGGGCTTGCTCTTCAAGCCTTAAAACAGGGCACAAAGGCACGGAGACAAAATTTCTCTCCCCTCATTCCCGTCCAGCGAGTACAGTATTGCCCTCCATATGTCCACTAGCAGAGTGCAGAATTCTACCGTACTCCCCACGCCGCAGCTTTGTTCGTGAAAATTAAGACATGATCTGGAGGTCCCTCAGCCAGTCTGCGGCCCACACACCCCCACCCGGCACGGAGCAGCCCCCCGAGAGCAGGGCCGAGCCCAGGACCCACAGCCGTGGCCCCCGCCCAGCTCGGAACGGGGGGCCCAAGGCAGGGCCCCCATGGCAGTCCCAGCCCCGGGACACCGCTGACCGCCCGGCCCTACAGCGCTCCCTCACCGCCAGGTGCCCCGCACCGAGCCCGGCGGTACCGGCGGCACCGCACAGCTCCCCGCGCGGCCCTCACCCGCCAGCAGGAGCGCCGCCGCCAGGCCTTGCTGTTGTTGTAGCCGCCGGGCCCCACTGCCTCCGCCGGGCCGAGGGTGATGGAAATGAAGTCCCGGCGCGGCGGCCCCGCGGCGGCGGCTCCCGAGTACATGGCGGCACCTCAGGGGCCGCCGCCCGCCATCGCCCCGCGGGACGGAGCGGCCGCTTCCGGGGCCGCTTCCGGGGCCGCGCTCGGTGTCACCGGGCCGGGGCCGCGCTGTTTCCCCTTGTCCCTCGCTGTCCGTGCGCCCCCGCCGAGCTGGGCCCTGCCCCGGGAGGAGCGCCGGTGGCGGCGCAGGCAGCGAGGGAAAAGGAGAGACTGGGCACCCTCGGTGTGGTGAGATTACAACACAGAGACCACTCACAGAAACACTGGCATGGAGGAACCAGAAATGAAAACGTGCTTGTGGGAGGTTCTAACGAAAATCAACCCAATAGGCGGCCTGCAAGCTCCCATCAGCCGAGGCCGGCCGGAGGAGGCCCGTGGCGGGGCCTCAGCGCCAGCCCAGCGCCACAGCCCGAGCGGGGAGCGGGCACAGACCGGGCCGGGAGCGGGCACAGACCGGGCGGGGAGCGGGCACAGACCGGGCGGGGAGCGGGCACAGACCGGGCCGGGAGCGGGCACAGACCGGGCGGGGAGCGGGCACAGACCGGGCCGGGAGCGGGCACAGACCGAGCGGGGAGCGGGCACAGACCGGGCCGGGAGCGGGCACAGCCCGAGCGGGGAGCGGGCACAGCCCAGGAGAGCCCCCAGCCGCTCCTACCTCTGAGGGCACTGCCACGCAGAGCCCTAGACACAGTTCTACAGCAGGCAATGCTTGAGCAGACAAACGGAATCTGTGAGAGGATGTATGTGAGTGGGCGAAAAGCAACTTAAAAACAGTTGTATAAATAAACCCTTCCATAAGACCTTGCACTGAATTTTGGTACTCAGTAGGATGCACTCATCCCACATCTGCTCCTGCACAGACCCCCAGCCTGTAGAAATAGTTCCCTGAATCTTCACTGAGGAGAAGGGGTGTTATGAGTGGAGTATAGAAGTGCATTGTTTAGTGATGTACCCCTTCAGAGCCACAGCAGGACCAGGTTTGTAATAACCATTGCTTCCAGCTCAGGTTCCTAGTCCCAACAGGAAGAAGGCAGTACTGAAGCAGCTGCTTTAAGACTGCTGCTCTAAGTCCTGGCACTGAATTCACCTCCAGCCGTGCCTAACTGGCAGGTTAGCACACATAATTTGTGCCTTTACATTTGGAAGCCACCCCACACTAGATTTCCAGATAAAACTGAAAATTTTGTGGTTTTTGAGTAAGTAAAAATTCTCAGAGATAAAAACACCACATAAACAAGCAAAGGAACAATTTAAGATGCCTGAAGCATGCATTCATTTTTAGTATTCATTTTCCTATCAGAGGAAACTATTCATGTGGCTCAAAAGGACATTAAACCCGCTAGCAGCCTTCACAAGGGTGTCAAGACAGACACATGGGCAGGAATAGGTAAGAAAGGAAGATCTGACATTTGCTGGGTTCAGCAGTAAACCTCCAAAACAGGACAACAGGCCATTTGTGACAGATTAGTGACTTCCCCTACTGATTGTGTTATAAATAGGGCCCTGTTTAAGACACGTGTCACTGTGAAGCAACGCAAAAGTTGCATTCCAGCAAGTGCTCAGCTGCAAGAGCCTGACTCAGAGCCAGATCACTCAAATCGACTTGAAATAAGACAACCAACCACCACCCACAAACTCCCTTCCCTTGGTAAACTGAGCTGAAAAGCTTGGAAAAAAATAAGCAGGACTGCAGACAAGAACACAATCTTCTGTTTTCTGATGAAAAAATAGATCCCACAGCATCAAGCCCCTTCAGAAATCACCCTGTTCAGTCCCACATCCCCCATAATCTCAAGCATGGGCACTCAGCCTCCAGCCATACCACTGCTGATACTGTCTTTCCTACAGCTGTGGTAACAACACACACAAGGTGCAGGGACAAAGGCAACAAATGTTGTCACAGACAAGAAACACAGATAGACACATAAAAATTACAGTAACATCTTTATTGTAAAAATGTTTAGGTGTCCAGAAGTTTCTGGAGTACTACAGGACTCCCATTTGTTTCAGGTACTTTTTTTCACTTTATAGTGCATACAAAGACTTTGTTACAAACAGGACAGATTTCTTCTTTTTAAAGTTAAAAGTTATCTCAAAATTCTTATTATGTTCCAGTTTAAAATGTGAAAAGTCATAGAAAAAAAAAAAAAAGCTCAACAGACAAAGCATTCAGCATTCTAATTCAGCCTCTTCTTGAAAACAACCTTGAAAACCGTATCAGCAGCTCTGGGTACATGGGAAGTGAAGCTTCAAAAGAGAAAGAGCAAAAGAAATCTTTCTTTATAGCACAGTGCAACACAAAACAAGCATGTGCCAGAATGGCCAAGCAATACTCACAGATACAATACAATTTGTTTTCAGACATAAAACTTGACTGACAGGAATGGAATGTACCACAGAAACATTGTGCAAAAAGACTACAGAATTGAGTGTCAATGACAAATGCTTCATTTATACTAAAAATGGGAATTACTGGCTGCACATGACCACTGAGGTAATCAGAACTGTCATTAGCTAGTCTGCATATGTGAAAGGCTCGTTACTCAAGTTCATGCAGAAACACCTTATAACCAAAAACTCTGATACTGACATTTAGATGCTTGCTTTGGAAAACTTGAGCCTACTTACAACCTGTATTTACTCTCAAAGATACTTTTATGCTTCCCCAATATTCTGAACAGAGGTTCATATCAGGAATTGCAGAAAGCCATAGAAGTTATTTTATGCTTAATGAAATATCATTGGCAATTCCTTAGTAGAAGCTGATGCATGAAATCACATTTCAGATGAGGCATCTTCGTCGCCATCCTCCCTAGCACCAGGTTTAGGGGAAAAGTATAGAGGACTCCTGAAGCAAAGGCCAGCCACCAGTGAGTGCATCCTCACCAAACCTGAAATGACTCATGTTTGGTTAGCACCGGTTCTGCAGCAGGTGAGCATGAGCTTCCTGGAACAGTGTCCAAAGGCTGAACAGGAACAATCACTGGTGGATCACAGCCATCCCTTGGCCAGGACTGAGTTCACATGCTACATGTGTTCTGAAGATTAGAATCCTTCATTAGCTGACACATATCTTTACATTACAGTTAGTAATATATTTAAAAGTAAGGCATCTAAGGAATTATTTCGTAAGTGAAAGAGCGCTGGAAAACCACCTGGGCAGAAACTGTAGAAGCAAGGCATTAAATTCTACCATCGGGATTTGTTCCTCTTGTTACTTTCAGGTACCTTGAGAGAGCCCCTTCTGAGGGATATAGTAGACATTAAACAGGAAATGGAAAGGAAAACAAATGTTTGTTATAGCCAGGAAGAGCAGAGGGTTGTGAAAAAAATTCTCAACTTTTTTTTCTTTTTAAAATTAAAAAGCCCCAGGTCCCTACAGCTGTCAGAAGCAATCAGTCTAAGCAAGACACCAGCAAGCTCAGATACAAATCTAGTCTGTCTGCTTTGGAGTCCAAACCTTAAGCAATGTTTAGGCACAGCAACATCCCTACCTACAGCAGACTCTGTATGATCCGCTTAGAGGATGCAATTGCTGAATTGGATCTTCTAACCATCACAGGATTAGAGAGATTGGATCACTGGAGAGAAAGCCCTCAGTACCCAAAGTCCTTCCATACTTTTCAGGATGGGGCCTCAAACTGACTGCAGCTGTGCACACAATTTAGAAACTAAACCAACCCAAAAAACCAACCACACCAGCACAAACAAAATACCTAAGAATGCACTGAAGAGATTTAATCTTCTTGAATGCAAAACTTATTTATTAGGCCTGGCTGGCTCTTTTCTATATTCATATGCACAGCAGATAAGAAATTTAAGATCTGTTTAGTACCATGAAGGTGTTAATCCTCACTCACATCCAAGTGTAGAAAACAGACTGAGGTAAGAGGCCCAGCCTTCCAAGTTACCAAACAGAACTGGGGAGCATGAAAATGTGTGTAAACACAGCTGCTTGAGGATTTGGCATCAATCAGACACTGCAAAGCAATTTTTTTTATAATGCACTTCATAGCTGACATTTTAGTAATGTCAGTTCTTATAATGGATCTGACAAACATATCTGATTGGGGGAAAGGCTTCCCTCTTCAAGAATTTTCCAGTATTTCCACTTTGGTTTCATCGAGTACAAAGGGAGAAGGGAAGTCTTTGTTCTTCATGTATGCCTCCAGACCCTGAGAACATGTGAGAACAGTATTGTTAGGCTGTAAATGCATCAGACTGGTCACCTGGGCTATTTTTCAGTCCTCAAAGAATGACAGATAAAGGTCATGGGCAGGACAAACAACAGCAACAGTGTCCCCAGTGATGAAAAGCGTTTCAGCTCCAAGCCTGGGGTTCATGAAGGAGTAGCACCAATGAACTGTAAAACACAACCTCAGAAACAAGCTTCTTGGGGAGGAGCTGGCATGGGAAGGTGTGTCCTTAGCTAACATTAGAATAATCCTAGCAAAGGAAAGTCAGCTTAAATTGCCTTGTATTCATTTTGTTCTCACAATGTATCAATTGCGACAAGTTTGCTACCTGCATGTGTTGAGGAATACACCTAGTGCAGGTCGCTGGCTTGCAAGTTAATACACGTGCAAACCTAGCAAAAGGGTAAAGTTTCATGAATACCCTTCCCCACAGTGCTAACATATCCTCCTGCACTCCACTATTTCTCAGTCTGTCTGTCCAACACAGAAAAGATCCTCTTCTCACTGCTACAGGTTTCTCAGGATCAATTATTTTCAGAGGGACAAACTTGAGAAATAGTTTCACTAAAGCCAATGCACACATCTCACTTCTCAGTCAGTATTCACTCACTGTGGGAGATGGGCATAAATGAGCACAGAATGCATAGATTTTGTAATTTTAATATTCTGCACTTTTCATTCAGAAGATCTCAAAGTGCTTGTGAGTATTAATGAAACTGCAGCCTTGTTGCAAATCTGATTTTACAGATGGCTAAAACTGAGAGTGAACAAACTGCTGAAGAGTAGCCCATAGTGGAACCAGAAATAGAAGACAGAGCCCAAGTCCCAGTTGCCTTGATCTGACTATTTGTCAGCAAGCCCACGCTAAACAAGTCACCTGTGTTTGGAAGGAAATCAGACGTATAACTGCACACTCTTAAAAATAGCTCCACAGATAGTTATTCTCACCTCTCCAAAGTAAGACACTAATGGAGAAATCTCACACACAGCTGGAGGATCTTCGGTTCCTGAGAGACTAGAGAAGAGAACACAGGATTAACTTTCTGCTATGCTTAAAAACCAGTGCATCTTCTTCAAAAGATTGTCCAGAATAGGATATCCAGAAAGATAAGACATTTTTTACAGTCACATGCACCAAACATTATTTAAACACAAAGTGTGAAAATACAAGGCAATAGCAGGTCCCGAGTGCTACTGACTTTTATAGAGGTGCTTTTCAAGTAGAATTAACAGCTTGTGGGTTTATTGAACTATGATTTGATGAAGTAATGGTCTCATGAAGTAAAAGCAGCTTCCCACTCCACATGACACAGGAAGTATCCGAATTGGTAATCACTCTAATAGTCAATCCCTAGGCCCACCTGAGAATCCTGTTGGGGCCACATTCAGAAAAGCTGGCAGGGCCTACAGATTAAAATTCCTTGGGCTGGCTAAATCCAGAGTGACAGAATAGGCTAGCCGGGTTTAGTGGTGCTACAGGAGGGGTCAACTCATGACTCCAAGGGGAGGGATCTGCCAGAGATAATACCCAGAGCCTCTTTGTGCTAACTGCCTGGAGCACCCACAGTCACTAAAGGAGCAGGAGCTGTAACAGACATCAATCTGCACATCCAGAGAGGACCGGGCGAACAAAAATCATACTGAGCCACCCTGTTAGTACACCTGGTTTTGGAGACCCCAGCACCTGCTGTTGGCCAGCTGGCACAGCTGGGCAGTCTCTGAAGCTGCAGAGGAGGTCTCTGAAGGTTCATACCCGAGTTTTTCTGGTATCCTGCAACCATTTTCATCCACAAATCTGGCCCCAGCCTTGAGAGCCCAGCGGTAATGCTGGGCCAGGAGGGCTTGCCGAGCAGTGGTCGGAGTGTCTTTGTCAGCAGTGTCTGCATTTTTTAGCGGCGAGAACTCTTCTTCCCTCAAAACTTCAAATGCCACAAAATTCCTACCAGCAAAGGGGTTAGAACAATGATGATGAAAACAAGAGCTAGTCATCAGCACTGCTAATGCAACAACAACGTTCATGGGGAAAGGCTCATACATATTTTAAGGAGCAGCGACATATGCAGCCTGGGGCAGTCAAGCCAAGGGAAGCCCATTGCCCACCTGAAGAGCCAAGGGGTACCAGGCCTGTAGGACAGAAAAACACACAAAGTCTTGTCTCTTTGGGAACAGTAGCTTCCCAACTCTCTGAAGGCTGTGCTAAGGTGAGAGGAAAAACAGTTTTGCAGGGATTCCACAGAAACCTCTCCAGGCTGGGAGGCTCAGAGCACAAAGCTGCCCAGAGCTCACACGCTGCAAGCTGTGCACTCAGTGCAGAGCACCCCACCTTTCCCCAAAAAATAGCCACTCCACTTGGGAGTCTGTAGGTAAGGAACAACTAAGGACAGCAGTTCCCAGGGACAAACAAGTAGTATGGGAGGCCTCACACATGAACATTAAGTACAGCTGTTTACCAGAAATCAGAATGCAAATTTAAAAAGCCCCAGAGCAGTATCTGTGCATTTCTGCACTTCATGTGTGAAGCACAACTGTCAAGCTAGTTTTGAGGTGTTTAAAAAGCACAAGGAATCACTGCATGCAAATGATCCTGACACAGCTCAGAACTCAGCACTATTTCCATCACCCTGCTTTAGCCTTTGGTTTGATACTACTTTACTGAATGCATATCAGGAAACAGACACTGGTTTAAACCCTGAGCCTTTGATCATAAAGAAATCCTCTAAAAAAAGAAATACTATCCCCAAAAAATGATAATTCAGTTTGTCTGAGGTCTCTCTTTGCCATTTATTTAAGCCTAAAACAGAATCTTCACTGCTGAATTTGAGACCTTGCAAAATAGGTTTTAGGAGAACACTTATGTTAAATTTCTAGACTATTAAAATCCCACATTCCCTAGGCACAAGTACCCCTGACTGTATATGGCAGAGCATTCCCAGCTATGTTGTAGAGCTTGGCAAGTCAACACTGACAGTTCCCACAGCAACAGTAAGTTGGCCTTATGGTGCTTAAGCAAACTGTTTTCCAAGCACAAAGGGTGTGAGCTGAGCCCTAGCTTCACAGTATGCAAAAATGTAAGCAGAGCTGCAGTTGCCATGGAAGCCACAATCCTGAAAGACCCAATTTTTCCAAGTTTGAACACTCCAACATGGGCTTCATGTGCTTTGAACTCGATTTCCTTCTATTTTTCCCAGGCTGGCTGAGGCCAGAACAGCAAGCACATCCTGGGCAAGATGACCAGTCTGGGAACAGGGTCAGTGCAAATTCCAAGTGCCCCATGAGCTCCCCTTGGAGTCTGAGCCTTTACTGTTGGGTCGGACCTGGATGTAGATTCAACAGCCCTCCTAACAAGCCACCCACCAAAACCATGTGCTCCCTCAGAGCCTGTTACACCCTACAGTCATTCAAAAAAACAGCGAAGGGAGAAGGGAAAGAGAAAAATAAAATCACGTCTGCCACTAACTTAGAGAACTGGAACACATCAAACACGAACTTCTCCAGCTTTATCCCATTTGGTTTTAGTGGTTTTACCAGATTTCCCTCCTTGTCGATGTAGGGCACCTTCTTTATGGCTATGTGATGCTTCAGCTGCGGCTCGTATTTCCTACAAAAGGAGAAGAAACAAGTTCATTTACTTCATGCCCACTTAGGAAAAAAAAAGCAATACACTTGTGGGAAGCAGATGCCTTATTACTGCTCTGAGTCATCTCTCAGTTGTTGGTGTTGTTCTCTCCAAGTCACATCCAGGAAACACTTCACCAAGCAGAGCAGCCTGGCCAGTGGCTCTCCCTGTATCAGTGAGACATGACTGTCAAGAGGAGAAAGAGGACTTTGCATCGAGCTGAAATTGCAGGCAGAGGTTAAAAAAAAAAAAAAAGGCAACCCAAATTGTTATGATTGGGATGACAATGGACAGAGCAGATTCCTCATCCAAGGGTGGATCAAGATCTTCAGGAAGGTCATATAGCTGCTCACTGAATGCCAAGCATCCCATCTCCATTCCCCAACACCAAAGTGTTGCAGAGTTCACCCCACAACTTCACTCTCTCCTGCAAACTCTGTTGTTCCAAGGGATGGCATGGGTGACATTCCTATTGGAAACCCTTGGTGTGGGGCTGCATCACTGACCACACTGCAGCCCATACAGCTGCTGTGAACCTTTTCCTTAGGTAGGGCCTGAAGAGCATGCTGGGGCTGTCAGAAAGGGGACACAGCACTTTGGAACAGTTTGGATGACAAAAAAAGTGAAAGGCAACTCTGGAGGTACTCATAACTGAAATTACAGAGTGGGAAACAGGAACACCCACTCTTGGAGGCATTTCTGGGTGGCACAGCTGCCTAGCAGGTCTGCTGGGACTTACTGGGCCACTGTTTCCAGGAACTCAACAGTGAAGAAGTGGTTGCAGATGTTGCCAGCGCTGAACATCAGTCCCCCCTCAGGGCGCTGCTGCTGTGTGGTCTCCAGGCTGATCTCACTGTACTCCACCACCTGGTACACCCCATCCACACAGCACACCACCCCAACAGGCTCCGTGGGGTAGGCCTTCTCCACCACCTGTAGCCACAAGACAAGGGCTGTGACAAGGAGGAAGAAAATCCCAGCACTGTTCCAACTCCCATATACTAACAGTCCTATAGGACTGTTGCTTGCTGACCCTCCAGCACCTCAGGAGCACAGGCAGGGCAGTTCAGGGGGCACAGAGCAGCCTGGAGGCACATTCTGCCCAACAACTGAGTATAAACCCCCAGTACGCAATGACTTAATTGCACATTTTCTCAGAAGACAAACCAGATAAAAGCAATCGGCATACTTGGGGGCACGCTTTTTATCAAGGACAGTGAACTGGCATTTAGTGAAAGCTATTTGCAGCTATTAGCCTTCATGTTTGCATGAACAGTGCTAATGACTCAAGTAACAAACTTCTCAGGCCCCTGCTGCTTTAGAGTGACAAAATCCAAGTTGGTTTGGCTTTCCCCATTTTCCACAGCAAAGCATAAGAAAAGCCTCCATTAGACTTAAAGGTGCATTTATAAAACACAGCCCAGTCCAATACAGCTTCTAGGCTGCCCAAATGCCTTTGTAGAAAGGGCTGGGCATAGAGGGGAAGCAATTTCACTCTGTAGTTTGCTGTACAGCTACAGTCGCTGCTGTAACTGAAGTTTATTTTCCACAGTACTCTGAGAAGAACAGAGGACACCCACGGGTAGGGATTTGGAATGCAATGCTGGCAGCAAGCAGCTTTAAATCTGCTCGGAGCAAGCCGCTGATGGGCAGAGGGCTGAACATCCCAGGTCACGTAAGCTCCCCTCAGCCAGCAGCTTCCAAGCGTAATGAGACTCTAACTCCCTGTGGGAAACCAGCCCAGTGTTAGCACTGCTTCACCTTTGCACCGCAGTCTGCACCTTTGGAAACACAGAAACCTATGAAGACCGGATCTGCCATTTTCACAAGGATATTGTCCACACAATATACATGGACATACTGGATTCCACGCTGCTTCATGTCATCCAAGACCTTATTATCCACCAAAGCAGAGTATAATCCACCATTGCCATCTATAATGCAAGAGAAAAGAGAATGCCTTGGCTCATTAGTGACTTTGGAGTGGGATTTTTTTGCAGCCAACAGAGCAAAAGCAGAAAGTCCTGAACAAACTTTCTTGAACAGCAAGCAGGGAATGCTTTCTAGCCAAGAGTCAGTGCTACCAGATTTTATTTCCAGCTGTCACACAGTTCAGGTGAGTATGTTCCTCTCCTCACCCCAGCTCATCCCACCTGCAGAGTGGGACCGTGGGGACCAGCCTCACTGAGCAGCATTATGAGACTTTATGAAGACTAGTAAGATCCTCAGAGGGAGAACATTAAAATGCAAAACGTTATGCAGAGGGTGGGAAAAGTCTGTTTCAATTCTCCTCCAGTGCAGGGCAAAAGTGTATTTAAAACCCATCTTGAAAAAGACTAAAATAATCTTATTCTCTGTTTATCTTCCCCCCACAACTTCCCAATGCTTTTTTAAAGGTTTGAACTGCAGCTGCACAAAAGACACCTGCGTGTTTGTTCATGACAGATCACTCATTCACAGTTCCTCCTTGGAAACTGCTGTCAGCTCAGGAAAATCACTCTGCAGCTTCAACACCCCATCCCTGCAACACTGTCTCAACCAGGCTGCCTTATATTGAGTGTCTTACCATCTCCAGGTTAAGAGGAGAACCTTACAAAGTGAGACACTGCTGTCATTTTGGAAGGAGTTAATATTCTTGCTGCTTTTTTACCCATTTCCAGCTATCAGCCTTGAGCAGGAGCCCAGCTCCTGACCTCCTCACCCAGGAGACAGCACCCCAGGGACCTCACAAACACCTCTGCTGATGCACCCTTTTCCTAACCTGTAGCCACACCACTCCTAATCCTGTCAATACTCCCAGACTTTGATAAAAAACACGTGCTGTAGGCAAATCTCCAGCAAGAACTAAACAAAGCTAGCTACGCTCCTGATTAGCAGCCTGAAACCTTTAATAGAACCCTGACACACTAACTGGAAGCATTAACCCTAATGCCCAAAGCCTGCTCCATGTGCCCAGGCTGGCAGATGGCCAGTAGCAACTGTCAACACACCTGACAATACTGCAGCATGCAAGAGCAAACAGCAGGTACCTGGAGCCATAGCAATTTTCCCCTTCTCCTCCAAGATGGCCTTCCCATCAAAGGTGACAGCAGGCAGCATCCTCTGTTCAAACATGACCACGTTGGATCTATCCAGGTTGAAGTAGTTGTGTTGTACAAAAAACTCTTCTGTTGGCCCCAGTGTGAACTCACTTGTCATGATGTACCTGGGTAGGAATGGGAGCTGGGCAGTGAGCAAGAACAGCACAAGTGAAAGACAAAACTACAAATGGAACACAAAAAGGAGAAACCCCATGAGTGTATAATGAGAAACTGCAGCATCCTGTGGTGAGCAACTGTGCACAACAGCTCTCCTTCAGAATTCATCCTGCAGAAAGGCTGCATGGGGTCCTGTGTATGATTCTACCCACAGGCTTAGCTTCAGCCAGGACAGAAGAGCCTTGCCCTAAATGTGAGCAACATCTGGATACCTGGATGATCTGGAAAACAAAGGGCAGACAACACCTCATTCACCCTAGATTCAAACTGATGTTAGGTGTCTAAAGGTGTCTAAAGAAACACTGACCAGCTGACTCTGTCAGCACCTCTTCAGTGCCAAGGCGAACAGCAGCACTTCCATATGTTGGTTGCATGATTTGTTTTCCTCTGAAGTTTTTCTGTTTCCTCCTCTCCTTTCAGCTCCACAAAGTGGAGTCCCTCCCTCCACTATCCTCCTTCACCAGTGGCTAAAAGCCATCTTCATCATCTACCTGTCAAGCTCTTCAACAACCACTGGCACAGGAATACAGGGTCCTCTGCCAGCATGACAGAGGAATCCACCCCTGGCACAGGAGAGCCCGGACCTCAAAGACCCACAATTTACATCTCTGCAGCACAGCACAGCCTAGGCTCAGGTATACTGCAGCAGTGAACTGCCTCAACTGCCGCCTCAGCCCAGGAACAGGAACTGGAAACATTATCAGTAGATGTAGCATCTTGCAAATAATCCATCCTGGCTTCCAGCAGCCTCAGCGATGGTGTATTTGCAATTCAGGTCCTGCATACAAGGCTTCAGGAAGAAGCACATATGGACTCACCTTCCATGAGGAAACAATACATGAATCAATTTGTAAAACAGTGAGGTATGCTGAAGCCCTCATACACTCTGCCCAAACCCTGCCTCAGACCAGACACTGATTCCATTAGGGTATCTCTTCATTGTCTTCACAGTCTAACAAAGAACACTTAGCAGAAAACATTCCCAGAAGTATCTGCAGTGCCTTCCCCTCACCCACCACACCCCATAGGGAATTCACATTTTGCACTTTACCCAGAGCTAGTCTGTTTTGAAAGCCAGGAGCAGCCAGCAGAATCGGCAACTGTGAACAGTGACAGCAGGAGGCGGCCTGAACACAAGGCAGGTTTTTTTGCTGTGCCAGAGACTAAAGGCAAAGGGAGGTAGAAGGGCTTGGAAACTGAGCTCTAGATGGCCCTCCATGCAGGAATCTGGGAAAGCAGAAATGGATGAAAGTTCTTGTGAACTATCCAAAATGATTACTGGAAAGTGCAGCTTACAGTATTGCCAGGGCCTGTGCTTGGAAAGCCAGCAAGATACAGCAGGCAGGGTTATGGTTGGTGATGTAAGGGCAGCACTTGATCCCTCAGGTCTGCAGCTACAGACCTGCCACCTCCCACCCCCGTACACCCTCCTCCAGCCACTGGCATCGCAAATCCTGCCAACAACAGCCTCTCCCCTAACCTGTCCCTGTACAGCACCTCAGTGCTTCTTAGAAGACAACATGGGCAAGACTGGAACACAGAGAGCCCTGCACAGGAGGTCTTGACTCTGGGTCACCTACCAGGGGATGGCACACTTGCAACGATGTCTCTGGCCAGCGAGCTGCTCCACTTTGCGGATTCTTTCTGCTTGGATCTGATACAATGTCTTGCCACTGGGCAACCCCACGTTGTACATGCCCTTGGGATAGCTCACTCCCAGGCGGGTTCCTTGCCCTCCAGCCAGGAGCAGCACTGCCACCTTGTTCTGCGAGATCTGATGCAAGCCTGAAGAGAAGAAAGAAGCCCAAGGAAACATAAGAACCTCCAAAGCAACCAGCATCCCATGTTCTTCTCCTCAGCCTTTCTGCAGAGCTCAGGCAGCAGCTAGAACCCACCAGTTCAATGTTGGCAGCTTCAGAGAGAAATATGACACTGCACACACAAGCGAAAATTCATTTCATCTCTTGGATGCATCTTCAGTAAAGCTTGGGCGTTTCTGGAATCTGCCTTAATCAACTATCTGTACCTGTGCTCGAGCTTAAATAGAAGCTGAACACAGCTATTGTCAGGACTAGTAACACATCCAAGTCTGTAGGAGCTGCACCTCCCACAGTCTAATTAAAACCAGTATCATTGCTCCTGACAAACCAAGCAAGGCCAGAACCCAGTAAAGAAGCAGAGCACATAATAAACATTTGACTCACTCTTAGACTTTGTTCCCTGCCTTCTCCCAAGCCAGTATCATAGTAATGACTGACAACCATGAGAAAGATTTTTACTTAAGGAACACTTTGCATTCCTCTGCGAAAACAAGAAGTGCTGGGCCTGCCCAGGTCAGAAGCCACAGCTCTGCTGCAGTAGCTATTCTGCCTTCTGAAACCGCACACCACCAAGCTGCCGCTGCTCCTGGAGCCCAGGACAGCCCATGCCTCAGCCCAGCCCCCAGCAAACACCCCACATTAACCACAGCTGGAGCCAAAACATTCCTGATTTAGAGTGAACGACACAGGGACCAAAGAGATTGAATTAGAAGAAAAACAGGACTGGCTTTATGCTCATCTTTAAGTAATTGGCTATTTAAATGAGCAATAGTGGAAAAATATGCTGCCCTTGTTGCGCACACAGAAGCAGCCCTGCAGCACTTCACATCCTGCTTTGCAGAGGCTGCCAAGCTCTTTGGGCTGGAAGTCAGCTTGAAGAAGATGGAAGTTCTCTATCAGCCTGCACCTCAGGAAGTCTCTCACCATCCCCACATCACCATAGGCAAATCAGAGCTAAAGT